>CAJQZM010042167.1:0-24326 GCA_907164665.1 Colias nastes | reverse complement strand
TAATAGCTCATTGTCACACTGTTTGTATGCATTTCCTGAAAACATTTACTATGGTAATGTTTATTTTTTTTACACCATAAGAAAGTAGAGATTTCAATGAACAAAAGGCTCCCCAAGTTTTTGCAAAAAACTCATATTTTGACGGGAGAATTTTCGATTGAAAATTAGGTTGTATTTTTGGTATTAAGTTGAAATAAGGCGAAAAAATAAATATTTTCAATCAAATAAATTACAGTGTATTTGGGACATAATAATGTTTCCACCAAATTTCGTAGAAAAACAATAAATTTTGAAGTAGATAAAAAAAAAACCAAAAACTTGGTTTTTTGAATTTTTCACGTAAATTTTGAGGTTATGTGAATAAATTGTAAATATAAAAGTTGTAGATCTTTTTATTACCTACAACTTTGCCATTGAATTTTTTTCCGTAGGACTTTTAGTTTTGTCGGAAATCGAGAGAAACCATTTTTTACCCTTAAAAGCTCTCCCCCTCCCACTTCCCGAACTCAGATCGCCCGTAAATTATTTTTCCTTTCATTTTTATTATATTCCCCTCCTTTTCTAATGGGTTTCATCCTACTATTATTTTTTTTGGTTTTAAAAATTATCTACCCTGGTCTAAAACGATATTTTTAGTATTGACTTTACGTCGAATCTCTAGAAGGAAAATCTGAAATCTGAAAAGGCACATTTAATAATTTTAAGAGGCGGAGATGAACATCGATATCTTGTATCTATATACATAGAGGCTAGCCGCTAGAGCCATTATTTTAAATGACGTCAATACTACTCAATACCTGATAAGTATACAAAAACTCAAAAACAAATGATTATAATTAAAAGGTTAATAAACATCTTCATCATCTAACTTTTATTTGCCCAAAAATTTAACTCTATTATATTCAAATAACGATTCTCCTAAAGGTAGAGCCCACTGAAAATTACTGCGACAAAACAATTGAAGCACAAACGGATGATAATTATGCAATTAAATAAATTATTATTATAAATATTAATTTCAAATTATTAAAAATAATTATTTGTTATTCATATATTATACATTAGCTGCTAACCCCGGCTTCGCCCAGGCAGAATATACTTTTCTTACTTAAGTATCACAAATTTTTATGTAGATAAAATTTTGTAATTTCTAAGAATAAGTTAATTTAGATAGGTATCTACAAAACGTCCATAAAATACTGCACGACTTGATATCCTGTCATTTTGGAATAATATATCAAATGTCGTTGAAATAGTAAGAAAATTCTCCAGAGATATAATTATCGAGTCGAATCGGATTTCAAGTCTCTTTCATTCCACGGTTTTAAACGTGTTTTAAAGTAATTCAATTTACTTCGTATAAAATGAAATCATTTTGTAGCTATGTTAACAAGTGTTTAATTACATAACGGTACGAAGTGCATAATGAGTTGTTATTATGTTTTCATTCTAATAATTCGTTGAGTGGATCTATAAGGTATCGACCTTTCGCAATTATCGTAAGAATTAAAGTGGTGTTTATTTGTTTTTTACTTTCAATATTTTTCTCGATAAGTAGGTAGGTACTTATCTAATAATATAAAATCGACATTAATGGAGATTTCTTCTTTCCTTACTTCACTGAATGGCATTTTATTCATCAGTTGAAAAATTTTTACTTTTACAATGCCGAAACACAAGATATTTTGTTTACATAAAATTTTTATAACTTATATTAATACAGTCGACTAATCAACTAATCATGTTTCATTCAATATTAACAATAACGAAAACACGTTTTTTATAGGATTTGAAGTTTTTACAAATATTTCTGTCTCATAATTCAGCTTGAGCTTCTAATGAAGTGATGATGATGTAAAATCTGACCAACTTCTAGGATTAATGAATTGCGAATTGGAGCACTCTGAGCAACTAACTATACTAAGTATATTGAGCCTTGGTTAAAATTAGTTGCCGTATACTCGTAGATGTCCTATAAGGAACTACTTATACTCCAGTGGCTATTATTAAAAAAAATTAAAACTGCTCTTCCATTATATTCATACAGACAATAAATGGAATAGTATCAAATGGCATCTTCTCGTTTATTTTATTTTATTATTCTGTTTGATTTCATTTGCTATTGCTCGTCTCATTCGTTTTATTTCACTGTACTATACAGTACTCCAAAATTAATAATGCGCATGCAGATCTTCGCCAATTATCGTATTTCCAGAAACACCCGAATCACCCCGAATCATTGAATCGTAAGTGCCCTAAACAATGCACTTGCATCTTGCACCTTGTTCGAACGAAATAGGAGCCAATTCAGAGTCATACACAATCGAAAACAATTCGGGCGATAGGTGACGGTAGCCTGTCAGTCAAAAAATTCAAAAATCCGTCAGTCGTCTTTATATATTGGTGGTGACCGCACGTATTATCTCTGTATGGAATTATAAAGAGCTGCTTTTACATACCCTTCTTAGTTTTGTTTCAAAGTTGAATTTTCCGATAAAATGATTATTTACACAGGTAGCAGATAGCAGTGGGGAAAGTGAAAATTAATAAGAGCATAATGAAAGTTCTGATCATTCTACGATATCAGAAATAGAGATAATCTCTTATTCTGTAAATCCTTTGGACTGAGATTTTAATGATTAGATTTCTACAATCCAGTGTTTGAAAATATTTTTTTTAAATATAAACTTTGTCTTATTTTAACCTTCCATACATCCATCATCACGCCAGCTTCTGCAGTAAGACACTTTAATAGTTCTAAGTATAGAATTTTCCAAGTAAATCAATACAACAAATATATATTCGCAATCGTGTGGCTTATCCTCGCTATTAACTTACATTGAATTATCGAAACAAATTTCGTTACTTATCTCTTTTACCATAAAACCACAATAAAACTCATAATTCTAATAAACTATGCATGAAGAAAATACATTTAACCACTCTATATACATATCGTCTTCGGAGGCTCGGGGAATATGACAGTTGCCGAACAGTGACGAATTTTTCTATGCGCATTATCAGTTTGGGAGTACTGTACTTTTATCGCATTCAGATTTTTATTTCACTTGCCCACTACAAAGATATGAACAACAGTCAACCATAAAGTTACTAAAATATTTTAGGGTGGCTTTTAATTTTACATTGAATAGCTACATCGAATGAGGTATTGCTAGGTATTGTAGAATAGGGGGTCGCGGAAGAATTCTAACAAATACCCGCGGCCCCATCATTAAAGCGGCTCGACGGAACACAGTGGGGTTTTAGTCGGTAAGAATCCGACATAACCCACGGCTCCTTCCCCGGGGGCCGTGGGTATCTTTGGAAGATTTCCCCACTATAAAAAAAAAAGGTATTGTAGAATGATGTTCTCTACTTGATACTCTCACCGAAATTCCTTGGTGATGGCGTAGCCTGGTCATCATGCCACCAATGATATGCGCGAGGGCGAAGATGTCATCATCTATCTATCATATATTTTTTGTATAAATCAGGCAGAAATACTTAAACACCTAATACTACTATACCTAATACTAACCACCACAACCACCTAATACTAAACCTATTTATTTATTTTATTTTAGTTACATAAATTCTTGAAGCTATTATTATATGTATTTAAAATTACTTATGTACCTACTTAAGTGTGATATAATATTTAAAATGCTGATGTAAAAGTAGTAATAATTCTGCCGTATACCTTCACTGAACGTTGGCTGAGTAATGGCTGAGTATAATAATAATTAATAACTTGACGGCATAAATATATCTATCTTATTTTAATATACATCCAACAATTTATATTTACTATATTACGACGAACTTATTTTTTGTATAAATATTATCATATTGTAATGCATGAAACAATGTTATTTATATTTATTCAATTGTACAAAACAGATAGACTGATAGATTAAGAAAAGTGAAGTCCCATGTCCCCTAGTGGGGTAAGGGGCAGATGCATTATACATCTGTTTCACTGATCGATTTTCTAGACATTTTTTTTTCTTCGTCTCCACCGGGAATCGAACCCAGGACCCCTCGGTGTTACGCTCACGCGTCAACCACTGTACCGAGGAGGCGGTCGATAGAGGTGGAGTCTTACTGCTACAATATTTTTCATTTAAATACAAATAGTTTTTAAATTATTCTGTTTTACTTGAGTTTTAGTGAAACTTTATTATACTATTAAGTTTTAATATATAGTATCTTTCATCAAATGCATCCGAGAAGAAACATTTCGTAAGTAGAACGTGATTATACAACATAAAGAGTACGTGAGTTTGAAAAGCATGCAGCTTGAACGTGTACCAATGTTATAATTAATTACACGCAAAACTATTGTTATATTACTCGTAAATCGTAATACAATTTTCATCTGATCAAACATTAAACAATTGATGTAATTTATCACTGTTTTCAAGTTCGTAAAATGTTTTCTCTATGCTTGTTTTCAATAACAATTTAGGTATATTATTATTTTAAAATTAATTAAACACACATCTATATTTGTCTTAAAGTTATACAGCACATTAATTGCCATTAAGAATGTTTTATATCAGCTTCAACTATTAAACATTTCATCAGAAAAAATGGCCTAATTCAAACGCGAGCAAAAACTTGGCTAATGCTACAAAATACAAGTCATGATTGCAGTAATGCAATGAAAGTTGAAAAACAAGAGCTTCTCAATTGTGGTTATTTTATTACAACAGAATTGCTTCCGGTTGTGCCTTTAGGTATTAAGCATTTCAATGATTTTCAAATATCAAAATATAATGTAACAAATGCCTTCTAGTTTTGGCGTATCGAAGTGTTTGCTGATGTCCAAATACTGATGTCTAAAAGTTTTACACATAGTTCCCGTTCCCGTGGGATTTCCGGGAAAAAACCTATCCTATGTGTTAATCCAAGTTACCCCCCTATATGTGTGCTAAATTTCATTGTAATCGGTTCAGTAGAATTTGCGTGAAAGAGTAACAAACACACACATACACATCCTCACAAACTTTCGCATTTATAATATTAATAGGATAGTTTAATATCATTTAAGCTGTATGTTATAGGCTGGGTTGCGTAGGTTTCACCATTTTGGCTTGTGCCTAGTATCTATAAAATAACCTTTAGGCTAAGAGAAGATTTGTAGAGACTAAAAGTAGAGACATGTACCTACCTACACGTCTCTACTCTTTGGAGAGATTACTCTTATAATAAACATTGGATAAATTAACTTTAACTTTTGTAGAACTGATATTTTTACGATGAATAAATTATATATTTTCAATGTACATTAAACAATTTTACATATGGCAAAAAGATACATTGAATATTAGTAACGAGTTCTATTTAATTTTATTTTTTCCTTCTTGAATTTTTCTTTCATTCGTTGCGTCTTCAAAATAATAATACGTTGTACTGTATATTCATTTTATAACAACAGGTGATTCGGTACATACGTACATTTCTTTTCGAAGACTTTTCGTTTTATAATAAAGAAACCGACAATCTGTTATTTTTATAATACATAGATTTGCACAGGGTTTACCTAAGTACCTATGTAAAAATAAAACAAAAATAATAGGTAGGTATATCCGCTTGGTAAAAACCATTCCATTCGTTTAAATTCGTAGATTTTATGGTCGACCCGCAATATAATATTAATAAAACAATATTCATTTAATTTTAATACCGCATTTAATCACGATCACACCACAAAAATTTTATCGACACCATAATAATTATAATATGTAGGTAGGTACCGCCTGATTAATCTACATAAAAAGTGTTGGTATTTTGTGGTTTTATAAATAGTAGGTACCTTGTAGGTAGGTACCTACCGAAATAACTGTAAGAGGTATTTTTAACCATAAGTACCTAACAATTTTGTAATCTGTGACGATACTAAATAGGTAGGTATTTCTTTTCTTTTTAATTTTTCTGAAACTCATGAAAAACTTCAACATGTTTGATCGGTATTAATTCACTATAATATCATTGATAAATATATTTTATTTTTGTAATTTATGACAAGCTTTAAAGTTATCGACAAATCGCCTTTACTATCGTTATCACAGTTCTTGCGACGTGTATTATGCATTATATTTACATTTATTTGTTTTGATAATAAGAACATAATGAATGGAGCTAAAATAATTAAATGTATCTTTTTTACAACAAATGCATTACTTATCTATAATTTTGAGAACTCATTTAGTACCTTAATTACAGTAGCCACCTACTTTATTAGAGGATTTCGTGTGGTGTTATCAAATAAAATGTTCAAAACAGGTTTAAGAAATAATACTTCGCGATTGACTTTCATAATATAAATTTAACTTTCCAAGGAGGCACCGATAGGTTTAACTAGTTTCCTTATAATTAATATTCTGTAGCTCAAAATATAAAAGCTGTATAATATTTTTGCCCAGCCCCCTGAAAAGCACGCTGCAACATTTTGTTTTCAAAGCTTCTGCATACTCTCAAAATATACAAGCACACACTTGACACTATGTATGTTTTCCTATTGTAATACTATAACAATGAATTTGCCTTTCACTTAGCATTCGAAACTGACACGTAGCTTAATTTTTATCCGATTTAGATTAAATGAACTTACCTTGTAAAGCCGCCGTGGTGTGGTACTCTCAGAGTGTTTGGTGTAAAATTCACAGTGTTATCATAGTTAAAATGTGATCGTAACTGTAGCGAAAGTGATAGTTTCCGCGTAGTGGAGCGCGGCGAGATGCGAAATAGTAAACGTGTCAGTTTATAGAACGATAGCGCGCGGCACAGGCACCCGTGGCGGCAACTCGACCCGATGTGAATTGTGATGGCGATTGGCGACTGGCGATTTGCGGACCGCGCCACACCGCACTCCACGAGCCAGCAGCGAAACCACAAAATGTCTTCTTGACTAGCACAACACATTGCAGCTCTCTTTCGTTTTCAAGTTTAAAAACATTAAGTGTGGCTGCACCAACAAAATTCTTAGACAATGTTACAATCATTACAAAAATTATTTACATTCTCATAGGCGCCACAAAATCATTAGCGTTATAATCCTTATACATCTCCTCTTATACTTGAATGAGGTATTGAGATCAGAAAGGCTTAACACAATACCTATGTACCTCCTTTAAAATAGCTCTATTTTTATAGTAACTCATAAAGAAAACCAATCAACTAATTAGCGCTGTCGCTACCTAAGTTTATTTGTTTTCGTAATTTATGCAAATATAAGGCACAAAAAAGTCCCTTATCGCTATACCTGAAATACATGATTAAAACTACAAATTGTTTGTGTTTATAATTTTTTCCCTACTGAATAAGTTTTTTTAATATCTTCAATCTACATAAATACATACTACCTACTCATACAGGGAAAAAGTTTCAGTATTAGGTATAATACTTAAATACCATACGGAAAGGTCATCTGTAACATTGCACGAGCTCCGGGAATATATTTTATAATCTACGTGGGTGCATGAAGGTAAAATCCTGTAAAATCAATAACCCGTGTAAACAGCGTAGACACACTAGCAATGATACTGTGATGTAATCTTTGATCATACATATAAAACAATATATTGATGTCCCTTCGACATAACAACTGCATATTGATACTGTTTATGATGATTGATGACATACATTTATGATAGAGAAAATAATTTAGTAATTAAGATTGAATTCTATATTCCTTAGCATTGCATTGTTTTTTAGAAGCTATTGAAATACCTAATAGCTTGCTCTCGAAATCGCAAAATATCTCTATAGGTTGGTTTTAGGCTACATATTTTAAACACAATGCTGTGAAGATCTAAAAAACGGATATCTCAATCTGTCTTCTGCAGCTGTGAATGAGAAGAATCTTCTGAATAGATAAATTTTGCCAATCGTCATATCGTAAAAAATATTTTTCATTTATTTTCCACAATTGATATGTTTCCTTAATTCAGCCACATAATTTTAACAAAGCAAGCAGTTTTGTCTAAACATTATTTCCGCAATACATAGATTCAATGTACTTACAATATTTCTATTATCTTATCTATAAAGTAATAGCGAATACATTAATATATTGTTATAAATTAATTCCCAACTGGCAACCCGAACCGAGTGGGTGGTTATGAAAATGAGCTGAACAGCGGATTTGACACACTTTCCGTTGGGCTCTCGGACGTAACGGTCGTTGTGGTTGTGCTTAGTTGTGTTAATAATTATTTTGAGTCGATTATTATTTTATTGTTGAAAGTAGACATATAAAGTCATTTTGTAATGAATAAAACCTTTCTAGGTTGAATTCAAAATCGTTAAGATCAGAATTGGGATAGCCACGCGTTTTAGACCGTTTGCCATCTAAATTTAGTGCTTATTAGTTGTTGTTCAGTTCAGTTGTTCAGTGTTGAAAGAACATTATCATGAGCGGGAGTCATTAAGTACCTTGGGGCTATTGATTAGTCATGGTCAGGTTAGGCCGAGTCGGGGAAGCAAAGTTGTTAAGAAAATAACTAGTTGCTATGATAATAACAGGTACTAGGTACGGGACAGTTCTCAACATGCTACGTGTTGAAGGAGGCAACAAGGGTTCTCAGTGGTCCGATGTGCTGTGTGCTGGCAATGGCACGTACGCTGCACATCCACTGCGCTTCTGCAGTTGCTGACAACGGGCTTCCGGGCTGCTTGCAACCAATCTACGGCGCCGAGATGCCTGCGTGAACGAGAATCGACGGTAGCCACTCACCGCTGCTGTCGAAGACTTTGTGTTTGTGGTGCTATTGTTTATAGACCACTTAGAGAACATACGAGTGTATGGGTCTCTCCGTTTTGAAAGTTTGTGGTGCTATTGTTTATAGACCACTTAGAGAACATACGAGTGTATGGGTCTCTCCGTTTTGAAAGCTTGTGGTGCTATTGTTTATAGACCACTTAGAGAACATACGAGGGTATGGGTCTCTCCGATTTGAAAGCTTGTGGTGCTATTGTTTATAGACCACTTAGAGAACATACGAGGGTATGGGTCTCTCCGTTTTGAAAGTTTGTGGTGCTATTGTTTATAGACCACTAGAGAACGTACAAAAGGTATGGGTCTCTCTGTTTTAAATTTTTGTGGTGCTAATGTGTTTAGGCCACTTAGAGAACATGCAAAATGTATGGGTCTCTGTTTTTTTCAGGTTGTCGCTTATGAGAGCACTTGGAGCCACTGTCGTTACGACGGTGTATTACATTTTGAGTTTTATCTATATTCGTGTTAAGTCTGAAGGTATCTAATTCTGTAATAAGTATTTGCTTTTTGATACACCTTGTCTATGGCCGCTTGAGTGCACGCTTGCGTCCATGGTACTGGTAATGGTAAAATAAAGATGAATGTCATGTTTCGTTTCCCTGCATAAGATATACGCTTCAGGCTATAACGCGAAACTAGGTTGATTGCTATATAACAAGTTTCTTTTATGTTTCTGAGACAGCGCTAAGACGATGTTGAGTAGGTTTCAAGGGATGAAGCAAGCAGGTTGGATGGATCTGATGCTAGTGGTAGAAGTCATGCTGCGGTCGAGAACGCCGCACTGTCAGGAACGGCCGTGTTATAAATTAATTCCCAACTGGCAACCCGAACCGAGTGGGTGGTTATGAAAATGAGCTGAACAGCGGATTTGACACACTTTCCGTTGGGCTCTCGGACGTAACGGTCGTTGTGGTTGTGCTTAGTTGTGTTAATAATTATTTTGAGTCGATTATTATTTTATTGTTGAAAGTAGACATATAAAGTCATTTTGTAAGGAATAAAACCTTTCTAGGTTGAATTTAAAATCGTTAAGAATATACTAATGGTATTGTAGTAGATATAATAAAGATTGGAATTGCCCATTTACCCGCCTTTTTTATTGGTCTGAGTTTACCCGTCTTTATGTACCTGTTGCGTTTCATCCCTTGCAACAAGTGCGCCGACGTCAAATAAGCTATTACGTAATATACGCCCACTCTTACACGCCATAGCTACGCTGAAATATTACTTCTACTTCAATTCGGTGAAGTTCAATCTATGATATTGATAAATACTTTAATAATATTTTAAGATTATGAGAAAATAAATTTATCACATAATCAAGCTTTATTAAGTTTTCTCTCTTGTCAATAAATTGGCATTTGATAATCCCTCAAAGTTCGAAACAAATAGTCCAAATTACTAAACACCAAATTACAGAGTAGTGCATCATTGCATGCTTATAGTTTGATGTTGTATTGCATATCAATACACCATGTACCTACATGGTCCATACTTATAAAAGTGTAGTGTGAAGCCGTAATAATAAATCTGAAACATAAAGCTGTTAAACACAGTAGATAAAACATTATATTTAATTCATGTCCACTTTTTACCGTAAAAGGTGGTCGTTTTGTCTTCAATTATATTTCTATAAAGCATCAACGGTAGGTATTCAATAAATAACTAGCTGCTTGCCCCGGTTTCGACCAGATTGCTCCGTGATATAAAAATTAAAAATAGCCTCTGTAACTTGGCAAAGATGTAGCTTTTAAAACACGTTTCAAAATCGATGGAGTAGTTGAGTTTATTCCTTAGGTTATTTCCTCATTATAATATTTTGTAGCTATACTTACTATAATATGTTTGATCTTCTCGAAGGGAATCCGAGGGAGATAGAGGTGTAGCATTCATCAGATACCAGATTGATTCTAGTTATTGACACAGAAATTCAAAAACTGTCTTTACATATAACGGCACAAAAAAAATATAAAACTTTATCTTCAGGGTACACATGTTACTTTTTAAGGAAGATCAACCGTTAACGTAAAATGTGGTCCTACGGCCTACCATAGTTATCTATAGGTAATACGTTCCAAATAAAATGATATCCCTGATAATGATAATGAATTAATTTCGCAGCTATACTGTTTTGCTTTGAATAAAATTCAGGAGATGAAAATTTTACTTTATTTATTTGTTAGTAAAGATCCAAGTTCTTCTAGATAATATGGTACAGAATCCCTACAAGGTGGAATACGAGAAATTCGATATGCGATCGTTTGCAACTGAATAGGTGGAGGCATATCGAAAGATCTATTGAATTCGTTTTTTAAGGTTTTCCAGGATAATGTACAGTCGGAATAAATGTCATTTTAAATGTAGGTATGCAATTGAAGTCGTAAAAAACACGGCATTGCTGATATTTTGTTTTTAGTTATCTGAAAGAGATTATACTTTACTATTGTTGCGATAGGTAATTTTCTATAATCTACAAAATATTATAAATTATTCATGAAATCTTATTTATTTATTAATACATTTAAATTATAGTAGGCATACCTACTACTACTGACCGCAACTTTTTTCCTTAAAAAAAAACAGCACTAAATAAAAGAATCTTCACACATCATGTTATCAGTAAAAAAAATATTTGAATCAGTGCTGCCGTACCTACTCAAGTATTTTATTTTCTCATTGTTCTAGAACGCCAATATTTTATAGTCTTCAATTAAGTTCAGCAGTCCACTTTGACTGGCAAAAACTTCTAGGTGAAAGATCTATAAGCATACAATATAAGATAAGTACGTGAACCCAGGTTTCTCAATCCGGTGCCTTCATGCATTTCATAAATCATGAAAGCATTCTATTCACTGCGTTATTATTGGTTACTCTGGGTTCCTATTACATTTGTGAATCTTGCCTGAAGTTTTTAACACGCTTTTATTAGCTTCATCTGTATGTTTGTATGTAATCAACTCCTTCGTATACCGATTTTGACCTACTCATTACATAGAAGTGTCGTCAATCATCAT
Organism: Colias nastes; assembly: GCA_907164665.1. Taxonomy (NCBI): domain Eukaryota; kingdom Metazoa; phylum Arthropoda; class Insecta; order Lepidoptera; family Pieridae; genus Colias; species Colias nastes. The sequence continues at coordinate 12,530 of CAJQZM010042167.1, read as the reverse complement.
ATAGTTAGAATGTGGGTATTTGTTATGCTAATTTAAATTTTAACAGCTTCCTTCCCTCATTGATTGCTTTGGAGTGGAGTGTAGTGTAGTGTCTAAGTGTAGAGCTTGACCGCGAGAACCTTTGTTAGATTCAAATTTCAAACCGATATAATAGTTGATACATTTTGTTGTGAGTACCAAGAAGGAAAACTTACATATTATATTAAAATTCTCGGACAAGAAGCTATTTCCGTGCTTCTCTTTGTTCAAGATTCGTTCATGAAAATCAATAGTTTAGTAAGGCTGTTTGTTGTATCACATTATACTCACTTGTCTTTATGCAAATGTGTCTTATCTGATCAAAGCAATAGTGACGTATGTCGTTTAACATATTCGATTTTGTCTTCCGGAGATAGCAAGATGAAGTACCTACAATACGTAGGCAAGTAGTTATATAAATAAAAAAATTAAGTTATGTTGTTGATGTTGTCGATCATTAATAATTAGGTTTGAACCGCACAAAAATATTCTATGGCAATAAAAAAGAACCGAGCTCCTCTTGAATATCAATGAAAGAAGTACTTAGATGCATGCCTCTTCCGCAGCAACATTTTAAATGTAATGACGTCAAAAGGTTACATGCAATTGAATGAAGTTGGTAACAACCTTTGCTTATTTTTTAATTGATTGACGCTATAGATAATGCATCTCAATTAACCCGCTAACTATTTCTTGTACAGTTACTGAATATACTTAAAACAATTACCAGGAAATCACGTCAATGTTTTTATTAGATAAGACGCTTGAAATTGTTTAGTAGACATGTCAAATTAAAAAAAGACAAACGAGAATAACTGATCAAATCATTATCAATGTTTAAAAAGATAAGATAAAGAAGATACTGTATATTATGTATCGCTTAAGCTTAATACAGCACGTTTTCAAAACAAACTACGTAATGCATAATGTACCAACAGGTATATGTTACATATGGGATTTTAATTGTTATTGAGTGTAGAATTAACTACAATAAATTTAAATACAATATCCTTGAGCTATCGATAAGAAACGATAGAAACAATTTGGTAATAAGTAGGTAATTCCAATGAAATCAAAATTAAGAACAATAAATAACTCTTATCCTATCTATGAACGTGTACATTTTCAATCGTTTCTGATAATACAGACGTGAAATAAACGTGATATACGTCAAAGTATAAATATTAGGCGTACTTTATAAATTAATTTATAAATGACAACCAAATTGATTGGATACCCTATCTAAGATACCCTACGTCTATCTAGTAGATTTATGTTTGCTAATACAGGTTTGCTAGTAGGAGAGCCCGTGGGAGATCGTCCTTCACCGATCTGATAACCAGATTAGACGTATTTTTTATTAAATATTTTTTATTAACAAATATGCCTATAATTGCTTGCCTATCGAAAAGTGGTCATGACTATTTTTAATTAAATTACCTTTTATCGATTTTTTTTTCATCACCTTCATACTTTTGATAACCCAATGAAATTTATTTTACTGATAGTTTTTGATACACAGAATATGCCTAGGTATGCTTGCCTACTCATTTCAGTGTATAACTACCTGGCAAGCAGGTGTAAACAGGTAAGTCAAAATAGGTGACTCCATCGATTGAGTGATGAGATAACTTATCGAAAGTTATCTCAAATTTTAGATTATTTTATTTCAAAATCAGTCATATATACTTGCCTGCGAAAAATCGTACTTAAAGTACTGTAAAAAAAAATAGCCATGACCACTTTTCGATAGGCAAGCAATTATACCTAGGCATATTTGTTTATAAAAAATATTTAATAAAAAATACGTCTCATTTGGTTATCAGATCGGTGAAGGACGATCTCCCACGGGCTCTTAGACCATGCAATTTGCATTAGGTATGAAAAGGAAATGTTTATCATGTTGCGATTTTTATAATTTTCTTATATGACGGCAAGAGACAATAATCGCGAGATGCATTTTCAGGATTTCCATAGCGCGGAAATTTTCCTCAGGATTATCATTCGATATGTTTTATAGTTTTTAAGGTTTGATACCATATTCATTTGAGGGTTGCATTTGGTGAACAATTGGTGTGAAAGCTCTAAATTCGGCATTTTGGCAATAAATCAATGGTAGATGGAAATGGTTGAAAAAGGCCTTTGCCGATTGGTAAACAAATCATTTAAGTAGATAACTTTAAAATATATTGAAATACTTCACTTAATACGTAAGTAAGAATTTGTTTCACAATAACAACATTACTATTGTGTAATTAAATAGGTACCTATGGGACCTAATACTATTTAATCAATTGATGAAAATCAGTCTGTAATCCGTTTCTCATAATAATTCAAAAGCAAAAGAAATGTCATTCGTTGTGATAAATATCTAATTACAAAATGTTGAATCACACATCTAGCCTCTTGGGTTAATTCATAATATTTTAGGTAAAATGCGACGTTCATTAACATATTTATCTGTCTGTACGTCATAGTCAAAAATTTATACATATACCTATGTATCCTTTTCGCAAAATACCTAATAAGATTTCATTTATTGTTTTGATTAGGTACGTTGTAAATCCAAAAATACCTAAATATACAACAGAGTTGTATATTTAGGTATGGTATTCTTAAACAAAAATAAAACTAAAATATATATGCAAGCATACACACACTTTTCGCTGTTTTTCTTCGCTTTGTTCGTTTAAACCTAAATTTTCTCTTGCCCATGACATTAAACCATTTCATGAAGTAGGTATAGGCGCTCGAGTATTTTGTGAAGTGATCAAATCTATGATATTATGGCCACGACATATTATTATAATAATTATACCTATAGAAATTTCGTCAATCGTTTCTTGATCAATCGGTTCCGTACCGCAAGATTAAAACTGACCCTATTACTGAGACACTCAGTCAGTGTAAGTCTGTCTGTCTGTTGAATCTGTCACCAGGCAGCTCTCATGAACCGTGATATGAAATTTTAACTGAGCACTGAAATTTTCAGAGATGTTGACAAAGGTAGACAATAATAATTACTTTTAACATAAAATTAAACCACCTACATATTGTTAGAACTAGACTAAATTTAAATGGGTACACGTACACATGAGAGGTTAGTACCCTGCTTAGTGCTTATAACTAAACAACATACCTAGTTACCTTTTCCGAAAGTTGGTTGAAAAATCAAATCAGATAAAAAAATATTGTATTTTTTGACGATTGCTTAAAGATATTGGGTTTATATGAAAATTGTTCAACAACTTATTATCCGAGATCCGTACTTGGATGTGAAAATGTTTTAAAGTATTAAAGTGCCTAAAGGGAGTAGACCACGATGTACATTAAAATTACGAAGTTTGTTACTTTTATAGTGGAACAAACTGTCACATCCTGTAGGTAGGTACTTAATTTAGGTCTAACTAGTGTTGACTTGGTATGAACAAGCATTGCGTTGCGGTTTTTAACTGACCAAATTAGTATCTTCTGGACTTGACATAAATTTCTACAATGCTTATTAGAATTTGAAAGTGGCTTCTTAGCAGACTGGCAATGTCCTAATCAAGAAGACCTAGATACGAAGTTAAGAAATTATTTTTATAATATCAACATTCTATAGGTAGGTATAATCTTAATATTTAACATATTACTATGATCCTAATTAGTTATTATTAAACAAAAATTCGGACATTCCTTGTTTAAAAATAAAACATTAATTACTACTGTATAATTTAGCAAGGATCGTTAATTAGGAAAGGAATACTTCATTTATTTATCTCATATAAAAAAAAAAAACATTTGAACGTGAACGTATTATAAAACATTTTTAATGTTATTGACACGAGAATTCGAAAACGGCCACCTCCAATGATATTTATCAACCGTGATTACAATTGCTTTGGTAAAAATCAGCATTCGTAACCAGTTACTTGGTGCTGTTGTAAGCGGTGCACGTATATAAGACACTTGTTGAGTTCAACATAAAATCCGAAATATGACATATGCTTTCATAATAGTGGTGTCCGTGGCAATAACATTAAAACTATTGTTTATGAGCTTCTCTTTATACTTTACCCTCAAACGTGATGGATCAGAAACGAAGGAGGTAAGACTTGACCTTTTTTACTGTAAGCCGTATGTCTAAGAATTTAGATGCCATTGAGCAAACATTTTAAAATATAATTTGCAGAAAAAACATAAACTTCGCTGTTTAAACTTTGTGATTGCAAAAATAGGTACACTATCACAAGATTTTAACACTAGATTACACGTTTGGTTTGGACTGTAAACATGTCATAATTTATAAATAAGATGGTTCTTGCTAAGTGAAACTTATTTTATGAGTTTTCTTTTGTCGCGAATGCAGTAATAAACTGAAATAAGTAGATACTTAGGTATCGCATAACTCTATTATATTGGCTTCACTTGTGTTGATTGTTGGATGACAAAATTGTATATCTACCTATACGTATGAAGGCTATTGTTAAAACATTTGCATCAACATAATGTCGGCCTTGTAGCCCGTAATGTTCGGAACAAAAAAATGAACTTCACTTTCTAGACTCTAGAGTCTAGAGCGATAATACAATACGATAGATGTGTCATAATTAAATCGCGTTTTAAATCAGTTTTAATTTTTAATTTCTACCTACTCGATTAAACTAGTCCTAGGTAGGTACTACTTGATCTAAATTGTTGAATTCATACGTGTTCATACTTTAATTCTTAGGTAGAATTTTAAAATTAAACGATCCAATAAACTTGGGCAACTGGTAAATGTTAACTTTATAGGTCTAGGTTCTTTTGATAAAATGAGAGTGAAAAAATGATTAGGCCAGATAAATAAGAATAAACGATAAGAGAACGGTATTTTATGACAACAATAATCTATCAATCATTTTTTATTTGTCATAGTTTTAATATATCCTATAAATGGTTAATCCTGGTTATATAATAATATTAAAATATGTTTTACTCCATAGGCACCTGAGGTAGTAACTACATAGGTATTTAGTAATCTGTGGGGTTCGAAATTAACCGTCAGGAAGCCAGAACGCTTGATTTTATCCTCACAAAAGTATATGTCTGTCTATGAGAACAGATAATAAGTATGAATTTATTAAAATAACAACTAAGACATCTTAGTAATAACGAACAAAGGAATATAGCTTGAGCAACCCGAGGCATTGCTCTATTCGATGAATTAGCCACGGGGCTAAAGCTATAGTTACGCCACTAGTTCAATGTGAAATTGATTGTTACTGCTCTGAAAACGTTAAATTAATATTCGAAAATAGCATAAACAAGTACATTTCAAATATTCTTGATAATATATCTACCTATTATTGATAAGTATTCCTAAATAATGTGACAATTAACAGTTGTTATTTAAAGTATAATAGGTATAAGTGGAGCGCCTGGGGGTTTTCACCTCGGATTAGAGTTATAGTGAATGAATTAATATGATTATTATAAAAATTAATGTTGACACATTAATTTTTATAATAATTTTTTTAAACAATGAAACAATGGAGTGCACAAAAATTTTTTGGGTAGGTAAACATTGCAATTGATAGTTTAAAAAACAATATCCTACATCGATCATATTAATTCATTCACTATAACAGCTCTAATCCGAGGTTTTACGGTTTTGAATGCTACAGGCACTCCACTATACAGGGTGTCCCACCATCGGTATTCTGAGCTCGTCCAAGTTTACAAGTCCCTTCGCGCTTAGTATACCGAGAGTGAGACACCCTGTATATACAATGCATTTTTCATTCATTATCATAGCTGTTGGCTGAAACTACGTGTTAGTAGTAACTAGTATGGAACATATTATGTACTGGAGCATGTAGCAAAAAAATATAGCTTCATTGCTCATTTCCAATCAAAAACTTCTATTAAATTAATTTTAAAATATGGCAATTGGCCATCAAGCGATCTACACAGCTATTCATTCATTAAACACAATACACTGACTGGTAACACTGAATCCTGAAAAACAGATCCACAACCACAAAATCTTCAAATAAATATGGTCCGTAATGAGTCCGTATATAAATACCCTTTTGAATTCTGTGCCTATGTTATGTATGCTATTTTTGTTACAGGGATCGACAAAGAAGAACGGAAAAGGAATAATGGCAAAGTGCAAACAAATCACTCGAGCATTCATGCCAAAAATGAATTGTTGTCCGGATGGAAAAGACAAATATAACTTAAACTACAGTTGAAACTCTTTATCAATTTGTAATTTAGATATTCATTAAACTATTCATCAATTTTAATAATTACTTCCACGTATGTACATATAGGTGTGGCTGCTAAATTCATATTACCTATGCATATATTTTTAATTTGATGTGAATATTTGTACTGTAAAAGCTTTTTATTAAATGTAAAATAAAAAATACTTATAAAATAGTTTGTTATCCGAAGCCGCAGCTCCAATGCTGGACTTACTTTATATATTGTTGATAACATTTAGAAATAACGTTTCTCTAGAGATCTTAGATAGGTACAAAGTTTCTCAGATTCGTTATGGAACTGAGATTGCTCTCACAAATTTTTGTGCGGATGGATGTTTCTGGCTTCAGTTTTTACTTTTTACAAACGAAACGTTTTTATTCGTAGGTTTTAACATATAAAATATATTAAAGGATTAAATAAAAGCTTGATTTTATTTGCATTGTGGGAATCAAGCACGCATCGTGTAAGTTACTTCATCCCTACAGATGGCGTGAAATACGAGTAGGAGCATTCGAATACATACTGTATTTCGTACGATCAGTGGCTGAGACTGAACAATAATTATGATCTCTGCTAATATTTATGAACGGTAGTCATCGCTTACCATTAGGCGACCCATCAGAAAAGTGCGAGCTCTAATAATAAAATATTATTATTTTATTATTGTTGTTGAGATGAGAGAGAGACGAGAGTATGCAATGGATTAGCGATAGGTTTCCTATAAAAAATTGCCCGCAAGTATTTCTGAAATTAATTTTGTTTAGTACCTTGTGTAACTATCTAAATGTTTTTAATTAGTTTTACGTAACATAAAGAAAATGATGTTAAATAGAAAAAATATGGTTTCCAGCTAAATCAGTTAAAATAGCTTTTCCAATCCTTCATAATACCTACCCATTTGATTTTTGGAAAAACATCAAGTAGATATTAATTGTACTTAAAATATAGGGAAGTACTTAAGTACTACATATTTTCATCGACTCTGGTCTTTCATATATTTTAATTTTAAATTTTATACAAATCGATCTTAATCTAAAAGCGTAACAGCGCTTTTTACGATAAACAGGGCAAACATACTTTCGCATCAAAATATATACCTATATTAGTTATATAGGAACATATTTTAAATACAAAGTTATAACTTAAAAAATACTATACCTACCAATAAAAACGATCGCCTAGAATCTAGATACCTCGCCAAGTCTAATTAATTATTATTTTTACCACGTTGATTAAGGTAATAGAAGTATCCTATTTGAATCAATATTCTAAGATGTACTATCGCCTAAGTACATGAGTTTAACAGCGTAATAGTTCCGTTTCTTAGCAGAACACATACAGGATATAGGTAGGTATGTTGAGGAAATATCGAATACGTTCTATGGACGTATGTGAAATAAAAATTCAACCCTGAGGTTGGTATATTGACAGAAACCTTATCGCTTACGACTTTGACAGTGAATCGATACGGTATCGATAATAAAAAAAAACATAGTTTTATTTTATTGTAACTAGGTATATCTATCATTTTAAATTTGATAATTATTAATTAGTTACTGAACTGTATTTATGTAAACATATTCAGGACAGATATTATCGTTTTCAAATTTCAGCACACTGTTCTTGGTATGATTAGGTAGGACTAACTAAGAAAGCTAAATTAAATAAATAAAAATAATGTTGATAACAAAATAGGTATAATATTATATACATAACATCTTTGTATTATACAATATACACAAAGGTCAAACTTGTTAAAACAATGCCCATTTATATAATACTAGCGGTCCGCCCCGGCTTCGCCCGTGGTACATATTTACGTTTTCTCTACATAAGAACCATCCTCGCACTTCAAGGAATATAATAAAAAAAGAATTATCGAAATCGGTTCAGCCGTTCACACGTGATGCCGTGACAACGCGAAACGGGTGCGGACCCGCCGCCTTTTTATAGCTCCCGCCGCGAAGCGCGTCGAACGCGGCAACTGATACACAAAAATAATCCTTATGGCTGCATGATTCTGTATTCACGCGCGATGACTTATAGCGTATTTCATGTATAACTTTGGTGTTTCTACACCGATTTACATGATTCTTTTTTTATTGAATAGGTAATAATGTTAACTTTTTTTAATTAGGGATGAGTGAGAGTGTTGTAAACGTAAGAGTAGACAAATATAATCAAAAAGCTCCGAATTGCTAAGCTATTGAAGTTTCACATGTTATTGTGAGTCAATTTTAAAAGATAGACATATGCTGTCTAGGAATTTATTTTTATATAATAATAATAATTTAAGAACATTTGTGTCGTACATGATTTCTATGTAGCTTTAACCATTAAGGCTGCACACGCGACGGAAGCTTAAAAAATGGAGTAACTTCTCCCGTTTTCCCAATATTTCCCTTCACTGCTCTGCTCATATTGATCGTAGCGTAATAAAAAGTATACTATAACCTGCCCAGGAGTATGAAGAATAATTGTGCCAAATTTCGTTAAAATCCGTCGTGTAGTTTTTGTTTCTATAACGAATATACAGACAGACAGACAGACAGACAGACAGACAGACAGACAAAAATTTTACTAATTGCATTTTTGGCATCAGTAGCGATCCCTTATCACCCCTTCATAGTTTTTTTTTAAATATATTTCATGTACAGAATTGGCCTCTCTACAGATTTATTATAAGTATAGATAAACAAAATAATCTTTCCATCAATGCGATTCATAACCTGAAGGTACTAAATAATTCATAACTCTTGTAGCAGTTGGCCAAGTCACTGTTTTCTGCTTAATATCTAGTTTGAAGTTTCTTTCCTTATACATAAGTGCATTTTTCACAACCAATCTATTGAATTCATGTACATGAGGATGGTTTGTATACTCATCTATGGCCATCCACTTGCAATCTTTAACTTCTCTGTGTGATTGTACAATATCTTCTGAGATAGCTTTCATCATCATCAGGATATAAATATCTGAGTTACCATACATCATATTGTGAGAATGCCTGAATGTAATTATTGATTCAAAACTACAGTCCACTCCAGTTTCCTCTTTTACTTCTCGCACAGCAGCATCTTTGATGTCTTCTCCTAAAAATTATTTATTATTTAATTATTCTTTAAGTAGTGTAGGAATTAACTTGGTATCAAACAATTTGATTTTTCTTACAAATATATATCCTCCATGTGCAGAAACTTCAATTACATTCCATTATACAAATGGGTCATGTGTTTTCTTGATGATATAATTATAGATTATACAGTTGATAAAATATTAAAAATTTTACGTACCTCTTTCTACATAGCCACCTGGCAACTTCCAGTGTGGGTAATTATAATGTTTCTCTGATATTGCCAATAGCTGTTGTTTATCGTTTAACACCAAGGAACCCACACCCAGGTTTGTATGGCTTGCTGGTGGTAAATTTGGAGTGGAGTCCAACGGAAGCCACTTATACATCATCACAAAGTCATCTCTAGCATGATGAAAATGAAAACCTCTCTAAGGATACCAAACTTTATAAAAATGAAAATGTAACAAGCAGTAAATAAAACATAGCTAATCTTATTTTAAAGAAACAATTACCTTAGCCAATAGGGGAACATACTCGGAACTCTGGATTCGAATTTTAAACCATATGCACCTTTTTCCCTCTTCATGCCATTGCTTTAGGGAATCTGTAACATTATAAGAAGTATAATATATTTAAAACTTTTTTATTTATTGACTCAAATCATTCTAATTCTAATTTACCTTCTAATTTAATCAAAAATTCATCATTGCTGTATTTTACATCAACCGTGTCAACTGTTACACCCTTGAATCTATCAGGTTCGGCTTTGAACACATATTTAGTTGAATAGCATGTTTTCATTGAGGATATTAGCCTGCAATTACTATAATAGATGATTTTATACGTTTCTTAATTCTAATAATTGACATATGAACAGATGTCGCAATAGAAAACATTAGTGGATCCAACCTCATATTATTTTTTCTCATCCAAGCATCTTTTACTGTACAAATAAATCTTGTAAACATAGTTATTACAGAAAGTAAACGGTTATCTAAATATACACTATATGTTCATTAGAATAAGCTTAAACTAATTTAGATAAAATCCTGATTATTAAGACGTCATAATAATAAATTCATTTTTAATTTAAATTAATAAAATTATTATATTTCCAGGCACGATTTTATCAAAACCATCAATGTCAATTGTCAATTGTCAAGATTCAAGATTATGATTTATATTTTATGTCTATTTTATGTCAATTTTGTCGTTTATACGTGCGTAGGTCTTGGTAAGCAGTCATGTTATATTTGTTATTTTCCTAATACTTTATCATTTTTCAACAAGTTTTCAAAAAACAAATTTAACAAGTAAGGTAACCATGATGACGAGTTTTTATGGATAGCGAAGAAAATATATTGTAATAACAATAATAAGATGAACATTTAGAACACCATTTTAAAGATTTTTATATTATGTACTAGTAATGAAACAACACACGACATCGGTACCTATTGCACTCACATGTAGTTATAAGATTGTTCGTTTTTACATTGAAATTTATATTTTTTTAACCTCATATTTTTTTGTTTTACGTATTTCAGCTTTCCAAAAAGTAAAATAAAAAAGACGTGTGGCACTCGGGGACTGCCGCGGTAAAGCTATTGCATAGCATGCCTTCAAGCCACACCTCCGAGCCCGTCGGAGTGGGGAGCGTGAGGTTTTTTCGTTACGGAATTTCTCGATTCGGTCCCCGCCCTCAAGGCCCGCGATAGAATCTATGCAATAGCTTAAAAAGAAATATATGTGCCTATCAAGGGTAAAATTACTGAGGATTATGACCCAGAAAAAAATACCTTTTGAAAAATAACCTTTGTAAAGTTAGCTGAAATTTGTGCAAGGCTGCTATAAACAGTTTTTCTTTGATGATTTTGGCTTGAAGTCGACCCGTCGAAGCAACGCGTTTAAAAAGAAGATCTGAGTAGCTTACAATTTGGTAAACAGCATCTGATGCAAAACACAACTTTCCTCTATTTACAAAGGATGTTAATGCTATATATCGGTTCATATCCAAGCTTTGTAGCCAAAAGTTATTTAAAACTATCATTCTCTACCAATTAAAATTGTATGTACTACCTATAAAGTATGACCAGTAATATTATAATATAAATACTGTTAAAAATATATTATGTCGTTATTATTTATAGACCATGATTTTTAGTTTTTTCTATTTCGAAAAATCCTGAATTTACAAACCAGCGTGGTCACTCCACAGAAAGAGACAAAAAACATAACTGACGTCATTCAAGGTCATATTTTCTTGCTACAAGTTAATGTTCATAGTGCGATCTCCAGTGTATTAGATAATATAAGCTTCTTGGCGTAGGTACAACTCGTAGACAGTTAGTTTCTCTGTCTACCGTACAACTACAACAAGTACAACGTGAGTACAACCTTGCGTACAACGGTCAGTAATGTCAGATGAAATTATTATATATTAATTTTTGAGCTATTGCATAGCTTTTATCTCAGACTTTGAGCGCAGCGACCGAATTTAAAATTCCGTAACGAAAAAACCTAACACCCCCCACTCCAACCGGCACAGCGATGCGATGCTATGCAATAGCTTTACCGCGGCAGTCCTCGAGTGCCACGCGTATTTTATTTTATTTTTTTCTAACTAGCTCATAGCTGCCTCCCGTGGTTTCACCCGCATAATGGAGTTTTTTCTTTTTATCCTTATGTTCCTGTGGGAATACCATGGTAGTGTTTAATGTAAAATTTTTGGATATTAATTCTCGTTTTATTTTTAAAAACATATTTTTGCCATTTTACTCATTAGGTTAGGTACTTTGGATATCAATTAAAAGTTTTTTTAATATGTGCAATATTTACGGAATAATCATCTGTGCTCACCTAACGATCTTATTCGGTATATTACAGTATATAATATTATCATATATCATTGTCTTCATTTTCATAAATTTCACTAAAATTTCACTACAATATCTCAGTTCTGAAACTATTCGCGTCAAAATGAACTATAATATAATATTATGTCCACACCATCGTTTTAAGAAATACCCAGTAATTCTAGTTGTAGTTCAGTATCTAGTTGACGCAATGGGCGCCGCAAGCTTAGAGCATTAAACCAACCAACAACAAACCAACCAATTGTTGGTTTGATGCTCTAAGGCCGCCTGTCCATCTGCAAGAAAACTTCCGCAAGAAATGTCCGACAGTCTGTCTGACAGCA
>CAJQZM010042162.1:16394-59252 GCA_907164665.1 Colias nastes | reverse complement strand
TCACTTAATATTCATCATTTTTCAGCTGTCTCTCTTCGACACGCTATCTAAATCATTTCATTTTTCAGCTGTCTCTCTTCGATACGCTATACCCGAACATGACCTGTGTGATGGTAACAGTACACTGCGACAAACGGACAAAAACAAAACTCTGGATCGACAAAGGCTTCCATCAGGACGAATTGGACCATCTCATAAAGACTGTACCAATTTTGGGACGTAATACCACAGTCCCGCCAAAAATACTGTTTATAAAGGACAGATATTCGAAGTATAATGACTATGAGACCACCAATATTATATTTAAGTTTGAATTCACTGGAAGAGCCAAGATTGTCGTTGAGTTTTTTGGACAGAAAATTCAAAATAAGGAAGAGGAACCGAAGTTCGATGATGAGGATTTTTTGTTACGGTCGGCTAGGAAGTGTTTGTTTTAGTTGATTGTAAATTGTTTTGATTAACTTTGTATAATATTATATATTAATATATTAAGGTTTTCAAATAAATTTTTATACGTATTGACGTGAAAAATAATGTAGAAATTACAATTTCAAGAGTAATTAACGAATTATGTTCCTAACTAACACAACTGTTCTTGTTAGTTAGTTACTTGTTCTATATTTAAAAAATATAGTCCATTCATATATTGCCTTTAAGTATATTGTGATTATATTGTTGATTAATATTGTATAGCACTGTATATTTAAATAAGAATCTTATCAATACTATCACAAAGCTTAATTTATCCACACAATCATAGTTATTAAAACGTATTGTCATAGAGAGAATTAAGTTGTGCTTGTAGACAACTTGTTTTGCATATTACAATATTACATCGTATGTATTTTATGTATTCGCGGTTAGTACGACGTCATTGGCACTGCCAAAGTATTAATAAATGATTGAATACTCTGTGTTGTTTTATTTTCCCTTGTATTAGTTTTTGTATCAGTTTAAATTTTAATATAAGTAGCTCATAGTGTATGCGAGATAAACCTAATGTCAGTTTAAATAAATACGATCACCTTATAAATACTGAGAATTGCATGAACATTTGGATCAATTTATTTGAAAATCTGAATTATTTTCTATACAGGTAAATAAAAGCACACAAGCACCTGTATATAATATATATATATAATATATATATCTATCTATGAACGTACTGCCGCTCCAATCGCTTCAGAGAGGGGCCACTGAAAATCAGCGTTGCAACTATGTTGCAACTTATGCTGAGTGGCTACCTGACTTGGCTCCACTTTTCGGCTTCATTTTATTTTATTTTACTCTTTCATTTATTGTACTTGTATTGTTTTGTTTCATGTTGTGTTGCTTTAATTTTAATTATTGTATTCTGTGTCAATTGTGTTTGTTATTATTGTGGAGTCAAATAAATGATCTTTCTTCTTTCTTTCTTCTTCACCTTTATTATAATATTATTTCCATAATATAAAACATTGAGAAGAACAAAAAATTAATAAATTTAATCAAACTCAACTCCATATGAAATATTGAGAATACCTGTTAATTAACACAAGACACACAAAAGAGCCTCTGGCGCATTCTTCGACATTCCATCAATTTTATGATGCTGTCGACTTACGAAAGCCAATATCAGCGTTATACCAACGCATTTGATACACCCACAATTCAGGTATCAGAAAACATTTTCATAATATCAAATGCATTAGTATAACAGCGAGTATATTCGTCTGTTGATTTGGTGTTGATGCATATGTTATTTTTATTATTTTATAAATAAGTGGCCTGATGATTGACATATAATAACCGTAGCTTGAAACCTGTCGAGCGAAATTAGGGCTATGAGATGAAGTAGTTGGAATTGTTATTTATAGGCTACGGCTATTTATAAATAGCATTTTTTTATGGGAATGTATCTCGTTGATTTTTCGAAAACATACATAGGTACATCGTAATGTCGCTGATTGTAGCGAAGCGAATTGAAATGGTCATATTTTTGTATAACATAAAGAATTATAAATGTCCAAAGAGGTTTCATGTCCTTCGTAAAAGAGAATGAAACAGAAGACTACACGTCACAGACTTTTAACATGAATTGATTAGAAAAAGATTAGAAATTAAAGACTTTAACGGATTTAAAAGCGATTTATTCATTATATTATTAACGGTTCCCGTGACCACGCTGTTTATAAAGCGGAGGATTTTGTTTTTTTTGTATGAACGCGCTAATCTCAGGAACTACTGGTCCGATTTTAAATCGGTCCGAAAAATTATTTCGGTGTTAAATTGCCCATTTATCGAGGAAGGCTATATTCTATATATCATCACGCTAAGACCAACATCAGGAGTGGAACAATGCGGGTAAAACCGCGGGGCAGAGCTAGTGTAAGACTCGCGTAAAATCAAACACATGAAAGTACCATAAATTGTTTAATTCGTTTAAGGTATTTACATAGTAAAACAGTAGAAGCTAAAAGATCACCCCTGAAATTGGCGTACAAGGGCATCTAGAGCCATTAAAAGGTAAAGTCATAAGGTCACAGACGGTTGAACTGGCCTATTTTAATAAAAGTTTATTGCCCAAGGGATTCAAACCAAGTCATAATCGTAACATTTTCGAGTAAATGCAATTGGTTCAGAATTAGACCATTTAACATGAAAGTAATTTAATTAATGTTAACGTAGCAAATAATTATGTTGGTGTATTTGTAGGTTTTTTGAAGTTAAACGTCTTTAAGCGTGTTGAGAGTAAAATTTTAAGCTCGCGTCATGGCAATAACGTCACGTCATGGAGTAAGGCGACGATTTTGGTATTGAAATTTTCCTCTCAACGCGCCTAAAGAAGTTTCAGTTCAATAATAAAGACATAAGGTGTAAAAATTACAATCAACCTAAATTTTGTAGGTGTCCAAGGCATTTAAAATTAAGCTCTACCTCTTTTAACAGATAATAATTTGGTAAGGTTGTAAAATAAAACCACTGTGAAATGTTTGGAAATATTTATTACATTTCAATACACTTATTTTAATTAATTTGTTAGCTTAATGATGCGTGTATTGTATAGAAGAACCCATAGAGTATAATATATATATTTATACTAAAGGAAGGAGATGTAAGTGATGTCATTTGTCTTTCTTTGATTTCACACAACAGAATATCCTCCAAAGATTAACTCCGTAAACTGATTAAAATTTTAAAAGTATGTAGCATCAATTAAATCAGTAGCAGTTCGAATCCATGATAAATACGGGTAGATATTGATAAATCTAGCTGGAGCAGCGCAACCTGGACCTCGAACTCCAAATCCGATCTGAAAATTAACAACAATATTAAATTTTGATGTTTTACCAAAACGCAATTTGAATAAAAGGTAACGAAAAGGTAGGAAAAAAAGGTACTAAGATAAAAATATGATACTTAAAATTGAAATTAGAAAAATTATTCATATTTCAAAAAAGGTAGGTAATACGAGAAGACGACTCCATAAAAATATATATTGGTTTAATCTTTCTTTAGTTTATAATATTATAAATAAAATAACTAATGTGTTTTTCAACTTAATATAATAACTACATAAATATATACTTAGATGACTAGCTCACCACACTCCAAAAACCAGTAGAATTTGAAGCAAGTACCATGCCATTAACCCAAACGCAGTTTTTCTTATTATTAATGGCATAACCACATTGATATTGTGGTAATTTTCCTCCAGATGACTATAATAATAAAATAATTACTAATAAAATCACTATAAATCATGTATTGTGTGATTTGTTAGAAAATTAAAATGATGATGACAAAGCATAATATAATGAATGTTTAGAATTTTTGCTTAAATGAATTGAGATTACGCGAAAAATAATTAATGTTAAATACTAACATGAGGTACAAGTGTGAATACTTTATAGTAAACGGTAAGCAAGTTATTTTACTCAATGAGAGAATTTACGTTTTAGGCATGGACCCAATAAATATCTAGGTTTTAGGTAAATAATAATAATTTATATACCCCAGCCCTGTTATAAAATTCTTCGCAAAGTGGAAGACTGACGTATTGCATTTTATAAATTACTTTTTCCAATATCTGATTTTCTGAAAAAAATAATTCTCGGTTAGTATATAATATTATAGTAAAATTTTCTAATATTGGCGGAATACTTAGTGCGTTTTCTCATTTTTTTTTGTCATAAAATAGCTCTAAATTTATTTTAATAAAAACAAGCACACATTTAACAATCAGTACCTATTTGAAAATAATTTATATTTTTTTTTCTCCTTTTCCTTTCCAAAAATAACCTCAATATATTAGGTACTTAATTTAAGAATAAAAATATTAATACATTACCATCGGTGTATCCCAGTGCATAGAGATATGTAGACGCATTGTAGAGATAGCTTGGCCAGCATATAGGCTTTAGGTTGGAGTAATTTTCTGTAAATTATCGTAAAGAATTGTGTATTAATGTGTTCTATGCCCCAATGTTGCCGAGTAGATGTATCATGTTTGCACATTCATTTTAATTTGCTTTTAAATTTAACACGATGTGTATTTCTTATTCTGTACACTAAAGAATAAATTAATTCAACATTTAGCTTATAAAAGTGTGCTGCCAAACTACACCCTGACATAAAATATGTAGGTAGGTACCATAAAATCAGTGAAGTCACTTGCGACGCGAAAGTAAGATTAATAAACAAATTTACAAACACACTCACATAATATTATAATGAATTTAATATATCTAAGGACTAAAAATTACGTATATAAATATTAACGGAAAACGTCTTACATTACTAACCATTATCCTTATCAATATCCAGCTCAATCAGAGCCAAGGTATTATAAGTGGTATATTCATATTCAGGGTGCATCATGTAATCTTTGACTCCACACGTCCAGTATTTGCCATCGGATGTGATGAACATTGCTTTACTGTCCGTCCTTAAACATTTTCAAACTTGAAAAACTTAAAAAAGGAAAAAATTAAATCACGAGGTGGGATTCGAACCCGCGTCTTTTTGCCATTCCGGGGCAACGCCTAGGCTGTCGGCAGTGATCCCGCCTGAGCGATCGAATTTCTTCTACTCTTTCAGTTTTATGTGTCTAAGGGACACCCCACGCCATCTATTGAGATGATTAAACAACCATCTCAACCAATATGAAACATTAATTTAAAACTTTTGACTTAAAATATGAGAAGATGATGAATTGCTCTAAATTCTAGGTACTTCTTCAGTTAAAAAATGTGCGTTATGTTTCTCTTCTATATTATATTAATTTTATGGTTATTCTCTTAATATTGTAATATTTTCAAAACTCTACAATTCTTATTTTCTTCTTACCGTAGCAAATGCCTTGAAACTCTGGCCACATCACTACCGCTCACGATTGCATATGTGGTTTTAATCAGCAATAGCCCACTGAGTGCCGTTTGAAAATTCGAGCCTTTATCTGAAACATCATAGTTACTTAAAATATTTAGGACTATCTTATCCATGCCGTTATCATTATTAGTAAGGGCTCTAGGAATTTACTTTCATTTCTTTGAAACTTAGCATCTTGCAGTTTAGTACGTAATTTCTATTGAAAACATTAGAAATATATTGGTCTTTAATTTTAGATATCAAATGCATCACGGCATTGTTTTTTTATTTCTATAAGAAATAATAATAAAGAGATTTTCAGCTCTACATCAAAAACTGTTTGCAATTTACACATATTTTCAACTAAACAATTTACACGATAATACTTAAATATGACACAATGAAAATTCTTATCAATAAAATATGGCTAACCTGCTAGGCTGCTTCATATTATAATAGAAGACAGTTACTTCTTACTACAATAATATTGGACTATGAAATAGGCACTTACGAACATGAACCCGTAGTACTCCTAGCCAGGGAAAACTTGCATTTTCGCCTATATTACCTTCATGTACACGTGTATCGCCCTTGTCACATGATTTGACGACCAAAGCTCCTGAAGTAATTTTTATTTTATTTTTAAAGTGAAACTTTTATTACATCGTCTCAAACTTTTTGGTCTGTGTAGCGCATGTCGCGTGTATCGCGGCTGCCGAGTAGGTATACCTACTCGGCAGCCGACCGACACGCGACATGCGCTACACAAAGCAGTGTTCGGAACCGTTCGAACAGTTTCACTTTTACCGTGGTTTCATAAAACCACACAACATTTTTTTTATACTGCGAGTTCCACAGTTTAACTTAATTATTAGTAATATTTTAAAACAACTTACGAGTTCCAGAAGATATATTATTAATACGATTTTGTGGTAGAGTTTTGTGAATATTAAAATATTTATAAATTTAAATTACAATATTAGAATCTAAAAGATTTATGAAATGCCTTCTTTAAACTACAGCGAGTGTGTAACTTTATTAAACTATACATGAATAATATGATTATATTATGCAAAACTACAAATTGATATAGAGTGACGATATTAAATTCAAACTAAATTATCACTTGAACTCTTAAAATTTTTGGAATTTAAATTGATTTTGCTTACCGAAAATGAGAAGTATCTGGCTCCAAACCAATACATTTTGTAACATATTCAATCGAGTTTGGCATATGTTAATTTTACGGTTTGTTAACCATCATAATTTTATGACTAAAGGCTAAAACTTAAGTTAGTTCTCAGAAACCAAATTTTATATTCTGAATCTATATTGAATACTACTTATCGTAAATATAAATACTATCAAAAACAGTTCAGTAATTATAAATAAATACATTTTAGAACTAATTATTTTCGAATTTTAGTGCCTAGGATTTCTTTTAGATGATTTTACATAAGCATAATTCTTTAGATGATTGTACATAACCCATCTCAATTAGGTATGTAACAAATCCGAAATATTAATTGAATGGATTTAGAAGTATTAGTTGATCGAGATCAAAATGTATTCATACTTTGATTTTTCTATGTAGACACAGGATGTTCCAAAACGCATATTGTATTGTCAAGGAGCGTCAACATTTAAACAAAGATTCCAGCATCATTTTAATCAACTGTTACTCAACAAATGGTTACCATGGATATACGAAGCTCTAACCATTGCACCAAAGATGTAACAATTCTGATACATAATTCATGGTGTGTTCTGGATGTAATTGATTGGATCAGAAAGGCATGTTATCGTAAATCGCGAGTGACTGTCAGTTGATCTGTATTAAAAAGATTTAACAGTACTAGACAAAGCAACTCAGATTACGAAAAGTCGAAGATATCAAGGTGTGCTCCACTTGGTACTGTTTTGATTATAGAAAAATGGAATATACAAATGGTATTAATAAATATTAAGAAAAAGAAAATACCGTGTATATTGTTCATAAAGGCATTGTACTTTGCAACATCGAATAGTTCTTCAGAGTGTACTTCTCATTCTAATAAAAATATTTAATAGCTAAATAAATAGGTAGGCTAATTTTATTATATAACAAACATGAACGTTGGCGATTAAACGTATTAATGAACATTAGTGGATTTACAAAAAAAGAAGAGATTAGGTACGTAGCCTTAGCTTACTTTTGTCAAGATGAAAATGTTAAAAACTGAGCTTATATAAATTATAAAATAATATTAAATTAATCGCAACTTACACCATAAAATAAGCTCTTTCATCATTATATGATAAAGAAACTTAATATACCCACGTTAAACAATAGGAGCAAAGTGAAATAAACAGCCATCTAATTTAGTAGACTGGCAACCGATAGGCTCAGGCAGTGCGGTCTTCGCGTCGCACTTTTGTTTTTATTCCGACCACAAATCTTGTTAGGGACGAACCAGCTAGACACAAATAGAACAAACCTTTTTGCTGAATATTGAGCGAATTCGTACGCGCTTAAATATTCAATATTATGTTATTGTTGATGAGCGATTTCAACTTATAAGCTACAATCTATGCTACAATAGTGAAAAAAGAGCGTGTGTGCCGAGCACACGTGTCAGAAGTGAAACTTCTTTGGCAAGATTCAAAGATACCAAAATCGTCTCCTTAATCCATGACGTGACGGTACTGCCATGACGCGACCTTGAAATTTTACTCTCAACGCGCCTAAAAAATTTCACTTTAAAAATATTTTAATTGCAGTAAAACTAATTTTTAAACACGATGAAAATATATACTTAGTAAAATTGGAACTTTAATATTTGTCAAAAAAAACCTTTCTTAATTCATTTTAAATACGGATAAAACAGAGTCAGCTAGAGTTGTAGAAAATATAAATATGTAATAGTATTTTGTATAGTTTACTATATAGTTTACTACTGTATAGTGTATACTTAAATTGCCTATTGTAAAATTTCGTGCAAGAATTTGCAATAAACCTGTAGGTACACGAATTCAGATAATTTTCATTTGCAAAACTAAATTATGTTTCTCAATTTATGATTAGACTTGAATGATATTTATATTATTTAAAATACAAAATCAAAACTTGATAGCAAAAATGACTATAAGTTTGTAAGATCTTAAAAAATAGCCAATGTGCTGCATCAGTTTACTTTATGTAAAACTTACTTATTGTAAAATAGTTTTTACGTAAAAGAGTTGAAATTATATAAATTTTGTATATTATACGAAAATTTTTCATATTTATGTCTGTTTAATCTCCTTCCTGACCGCTGTAAAAACTTAAGTTAAAATGATCAGTATCAAGTTATACGCTTACAAATAAATAGCATTCAAAATTTATTTATTTAAAACATTCAAAGCCTTACATCGTCCATACAATTTTCCATACATATCTAAAATTACTAAAATACAGCAAACGACCACCAGCGTAATTCAAGCTGATTAATATTAATGAGTCAACATACATTTAAGTCAAATTATCGTTATCACATACACGCATAAATAGGGAAATATGTTAAGGCATTTTACAGGAGAGCGTTTATCGCGAAAAACGTCGCTGAAAGTTGAATTATTCTCCGCTACGGGTACAAGGGTGCTTTTCTGCCAATAATGTGCGTAATAATATGTAGCGAGGAATGTGTTTGCAAATAACCATAATTTGAAGCATTTAGCGTTTGAAGCGATACTATTGGTTATTTACAAACACATTCCTATGTCAACTGACGAAACTTATAAAAAGACGTAAAATTTAACATGATCATATTACGTTTTTTCTGTATTTATTGTGGAACGTGGACATTTGGATTGAAGAAGATTAACAACAAATTCTACATAAATTTAATTGTGATATTTTTTTTTTAAATATATTTCATGGTAGATAGTGATTGTTTTACACCAACTCAAACCAGTATGATACTATAATTGAAATAATTGAATTCAGTAATAATTGAAGAAATAATATAATATGTTACTTAGATATGGAAAAGATTTCACAGTTGACATATTTTTGATAAAATATTAAAAGTATAATTTACTAATAGGTATCAATTTTATACGTTTGCACTTAAACTCCTCGTCTACAACAGGCCTTAGGTTTATAAATGCGGGAACTAACAATATGCAATTTAGTTAAGAATCTAGGCATTTAGGTTTAACTCGGAGTACTGGGATCTTATCACAGTGCACTTGAATTGCTGAGGGAACACGGCCTAGGTCTCGGTTTTATTTAAATTACTTGTAGAAATAATCCTAATGTTTGCAATTACATTTGTACTGAATAATTTGTTTGTTGATCTTTATTTTTGTTTGTTTATAAACATTGGTGTTTTTCTTTGGTTAAAATTACATTATTCGCAGTTTGTTCAATAGAGTTTTATTTTATCCCATCCTATACTACAAATATTTTAAAAGTGCAAGTCTGTGAAAATGGATGGATGTTTTGGTACGTAAAAAATAATGTCACGCCGATCTAAGTAAGTACATGGTTTTGAGTCAGATTATAATTTCATCTATAGTCTGAGTTAGTACAATTTCTACTTGTCTTTTATATATTGCACTAGCTGTGCTCCGCGGTTTTACTCGCAGTGCTCCGCTCCTGTTGGTCTTAGCGAGATGACATATAGCCTATATAAAAAAAAATTCAAATCGGACCAGTAGTTCTCGAGATTAGCGCGTTCAAACAAACAAACAAACTCTTCAGCTATATAATATTAACGTATAGATTACTTACTCTTCACTCTATCTAGTCTACTGGTAAAATTCAGTGTCTGAGTATACCATCTACAAGCAATCTCACGAACAATCAAGTCTTCCCTGTTATAAGTGTAGATATAATATTATACACCACGATGAACAAGCATTCAATTATCTCTGATTTATTCGACCACCATTCACTACGGAAATACCTAGATTTTATTTCAGTAAATAGGCAAGAATGCACAATAATTCACAATATAATGACCCACTACAAGTTCTCATATAAACAATCATTAGGAGTCATTATCGTGTCTTCATGGCCATTATATTCATTGGTGAAGGTTAGGTAATTTGTACATGTAGATGTTAAATTATTGCTTGGATCAAGTATGCACTTGTTTGTAGGGCGACTAAAGTTTTACATTATATTTCTGATCAAAGCTATGGCTACTAGACTCACCGAAATTTGAGCTCAATCTTTCGATGCTCCTGCATTCTATCACAGTTGTACTAGACGTATCACGAAATAAGTATATTTGATATTGCAAATATATTAATTAACTAGCGGTCCACCCCGGCTTCGCCCGTGGTACATATTTACGTTTGCTCTACATAAGAACTATCCTCGTACTTCAAGGAATATAACAAAAAAATAATTATCGAAATCGGTCCACCCGTTCACGCGTGATGTCGTGACCAAGGGAAATGGGTTTCATTTTTATATACATACTAGCTTTCTGCTCGTGGCTTCGCTCGCGCAGTCAAAGAAAAACCCGCATAGTTCCCGTTCCCATGGGATTTCCGGGATTGCGTCATTTTCCCGGGATAAAAAGTAGCCTATGTCCTTTATCGGGTATCAAAATATCTCCATACCAAATTTCAGGAAAATTGGTTCAGTAGTTTAGGCGTGATTGAGTAACAGACAGACAGACAGAGTTACTTTCGCATTTATAATATTAGTATACATATATACATATATAGATATATTATGAAGGAAAAGAGTAGTAAGGAATAAAGCTTCCCTCTAAATATGAATCAATTAACTGCCTATGGGAAATATCGCACAGTATCGTACTTAGAATGGAAAGATCTTGCATCCACCTACGTATCTTATTTTCAGTTTGTCTTAAAATAATATGAATAGTTAATGTTAGTTTATTTCAAAGTATTTTTTTATCTCAGGAACTACCTACAGAACCAATTTAAATTCTTCCACCATAGGATATGTACCGTCTGATTCTATAAACATAAAGTACTAGCTTTCCGCCTGCGGCCTCGCCCGCGTTTTCAAAGAAAAACCCGCACAGTTCCCGTTCCCGTGGGATTTCCGGGATAAAACCTAGCCTATGTTGCTCAGTGAAGATGCAGCTTTCTAATGGTGAAAGAATTTTTGAAATCGGTCCAGTAGTTTATGCGTGAAAACCATACATACATACATACATAATTACAAACCTTTCCTCTTTATAATATTAGTATCTAGGATAGGCTGTACCACGGGTGAAGCCGGAGATGGCCGTTAGTTTCGCACACATTCGTAAATTATTTTGAACATTAGTATGAAAGTTTTGTATTTTAGCCCAACATATTTGCTATAATAAATCCTAACACCTAACACTCAGAAAGCTAGTCACGAACATACTCACAATAAACATTTGAGGTCTTGTTAAAATCGCATATATGGTTCCATAGTTCCATATTCTAACGTGATGTGCATTTTAAATTAAAATAACTATCATAACGTAAACTGATTTATCTAAAACACAGGGCAATGGACCGAGTTAACAGTAAATAGTTGATATTTTCCTTGAATATACATTATACATGGTAATTACTTTAAAATTTAAAGAAGTGCTATTGAAATGGTTTTTGTTTCGGTATATTTATTTATTTAATCATTTATTGTACCACACCATTTAATATTACAATGTACAGTATAATATATATTTGTATGGATGCGAGGTAAAGTACAAAAGGTGACCTTATCGCTTAAAAGCGATTTCTTCCAGGCCACCTAAGGTAGAGGATAGATATATAATACATATAATTAATGTAGGGCGGGTGGCTGAAAATATTATATAGGTATATAATTTAATTTTAATGTATTTCTGTTTTGGAGTGCAATTGGTCAACTATAGGAAATGTAACGTTTACTGATTATTTATAAATTCAATTTTCTATTTAAAAAGTGAAGAATATAGAAGTGTTCTTTATAGGCTCTACCTATTTTTGTAATAAAAACATATCCGCTCCTAAAAATAAAATTTATATGCACAAAAATAATATTTTATTTAACCATTCAAATTATAATTCTTCTTTTCCTATGAAACACTTAACAAAACCGCCTAAATAAAAAACCCAGCCTATAATAACCTAAAAACTTAACCCTAATACAATAAACATAAAATTATCAAGAATCGAATTTCAATCATAAAACATCAAATAAATGGGGTCTTTTCGACCACGTTAATTATGATATCATACATCAGCCATACAATGCTGTTAAATCATTAGACTCAAAGGCGGACCCCGGCCGGAGATAAATAAAAAGATCGATAACTCAAACAAATGGATTGTATTATTACCGCATAATTCAAAATCTCAACCCTTAAAGGAAGTATTAAGTGTCAAACATATTAGTTACGAGCAAGTTACGAGTTTAGGTGAAATTTAGTTTCCATTGTGGTACGGCACGATTTTATAATATTTTTAGAAAACGAAAACCGTACTGATATGTAAGTACTTATAGATCAGCTGGAAAAAACTGTCTGAGAAAATGAATATAGAAGTAAGTGTAACTGATAAAGATTAATTTCATTAAAAATGTAGAAATGAAATAATTTTATAGCATTGTATGCAACTATACATAAAAAGTGTGTGAAGTCCCATGTCCCCAAGTGGTGTAAGGGGCAGATGCATTATACATACATCTGTTTCACTGATCGATTTTCTTTAGAGACAAGTAGGTGATCAGCCTTCTGTGTCCTGCCAGACCGAGACATTTTTTTTTTCTTCGTCTCCACCGGGAATCGAACCCAGGACCCCTCGGTTCTACGCTCACGCGTCAACCACTGTACCAAGGAGGCGGTCAGCAACAACATACTAAGATGCAACTATACATACTAAGATGAAATTCTTTGTTTTACTTGCAGTTAATGTAATTTGTTTAAAATATTTCTTGGTCAATATGTAACATTTTCACACATTTCTCTAATATAATATATTATGGGAGAGTCATTTGTTTATAAAATATACACGTAACTTGAAATATGTACCGTTACTTACATTAAGTACCTAATTGACTTGTCTTAACTTACTACGGTGACACATATCTTGATCACGCAGACGTAACCGCGGGCGAAAAGCTTATGTACACATAACACAACATTACGTTCTAGCACATTTTACAAACTAAAGCTTTTATTGGATACAATGGAAACCTACAATCTATAACAATAGCGCATACAAATACGAGGACATCTTAAGACCACATGGGTGTCCACCAAAATCTAATCAGTCCACACAATGCCGTATGAAGATACGTGAGATTAGGGCGATATGCATCCAAGATTGTCCTTTAAACCTCCCTGCTATGTACACTGTACAGTGAGTACCTAGCGTGCATTGGTAATTGAAAATGCAAGGAGCAGTTTACATCTATACTAATATTATAAAGCTGAAGAGTTTGTTTATTTGAACGCGCTAATCTAAGGTCACTACTAGTCCGATTTGAAAAATCATTTCGGTATTAGATAGCCCATTTATCGAGGAAGATTGGGCTTTATAACATCACGCTAAGACCAACAGGAGCGGACTGCGGAGCAAAGCGGGTAAAACCGCGGGAAACAGCTAGTTTCCTATATTTCTATCATCTAGTAGCAACTAAGCACTACATAATATAAACTTGCGTTCCCCCGTCTGTGTGTCTGTATGTTTAGATCATTTAAATTTGAAATTACGCAAAAGATATTGATTGGAAGGAAGGTTTTAGTATACAATTTATTAGGTTTTAGGAAAGCTGAAATGATAAATTAAGCAAATACTTTTTACTAATTAATACTTTAATTCTACGACAAAGAGATTTTAGTGCAATATTCAGGATTTGCATTGTAGACAATATTTTGTCATCGTATCCACATAGATATAAGTGTCATGACTTTTCTTCTAATGTAAGATCTTCTTTATCGTGTCACTCTTGATAGAGTAGTCTTGGTCATCATGAAGCCGCAGTTGTAACCCGCTTTTCGATATTCAAAGGCACACTACTATCTTAATATATATAAATCTCGTGTCACAATGTTTGTCCTCAATGGACTCCTAAACCACTTAACCGATTATAATAAAATTCGCACACCATGTGCAGTTCGATCCAACTTGAGAGATAGGATAGTTTAAACATGTAGGTACCACGGGCGAAGCCGGGGCGGACCGCTAGTATTATATATATATTTATGGTCTGCTATTTCTTTTCGATCCTGCAAGAAGAAAAAGAAAATAATGTTATCATAGACATATAAAAATACAAACATGTATACGGGTCAATATTAAAAACATATACATGTTGACCCATTTAATCTAGCAATGATTTCTTTGTTGTGTTTTTTCTCCATTATGGCCCTTTACAGACGGGCACAGATGTCGTAAACATGTCATCGGGACGATTATAGAATTCCGAAGAATTTTGTAGGCTAAGAGATGAATATTTGATAAAATTTTATAATTGATATAATCGCCTATTTTTGCAATAGACTGTGGTATTCTAATTGGGGTCTTAACATCAATACATATCACGACAGACTACTACTCTTATATATATCTGTATATCGTAATTTTATTTCATTAATTTGTTCATATAATTATTAAAAATTATACATGCAAGTTTATATTTTTAAACATAACGTGTGCTTAAAATGTCAATTATTGATAAATCCCATTTTCCCATGAATCTTTTTGTCCATCAAAGAAACTACAATGACATTTAACTGTAAAATGAATAAATTTTAACAAGTAGATCATAATGACACATTAAAAGCATCACTCTACAATACTACCACTTATAATTTTTATTGTTAATTAATATCGACATTTTTTTAATGATTATTCCCTAAATAGATTTTAAATATCTTAATAATATCCATCAGCAGCTCCTAAACTACATAACCTAGAGATCACGTTAAACCCTTCCACATTGTTAACCGTGATTTATGACTATCCATAGAGTTTAAGTTTTTTTCTCCTGTTCGATTCGTGTATATTTCGCTAAGATATTGTTATCATAAGATTTAAGATCACCTCAACTTACTTTAGTACTTTTTGATATGTATTTCTCGTTTTTTTGGCATTTATACGCAATTTCTAAACAAAATGAATATACAGACTCTCGTTCTGAAATTCGTGATCGACTTGTTGTTGTTTGAATATGTTGTTTTATTTATTGTTTCTCGTTTGGTAATAAAAAGGACTGCTTATAACTCGATTATTTTATAGTCTCTATGTAGAGTAGAATTTTAAGATTATTTGACTTTTACCAAGCTTCTTAGGATAGTAGACTATTCGATTCGTACTATAGATACTATATATTATATATACTTCGATACACGTTTCGGAATGATAGCCTCATAATGAACTTATTTTTCTTCAGTGTAAAAAATGTGCTTTGTGCATATTTTAACTGATATTTCAATAGATATTTTTGTTGCTACAATTATTATTATATAAGATATCTATGGAGATAACTATTGAGTTCCTTGCCGGTTCTTCTCCTTAGATACTGCTTTCCGAATCGGTATATGTATTGACGTTTCAAAAGTGCTTCTCGAAGAAGTCTAATTGAATAAATAAGTTTGAGTTTGAGTTTGAGTTTGAGTTAGCATAGGTATGGTGAATTCTACTTTACATTATTTGGTACTCAACAATTACTATGCTGAAATCAAATCCCCTTAATATTATTAGTTATTATTCTTAATGTTACTAGTAAATCAAGTAAAGTTTATTATTATATTCTACAATAAACAAAGCCTTTCTTCAAGCAGAACACACCTTTACTAAACTGTAGGTGGACTGACTCATCTTCAAGCAACTAATAAATTACTATGACAGTAATAGATCAAAACATGGCGCCGACGCTTACCATGTTTCAACAATATAACAACCTAGTATTGATGATCATTGCTATTAATGTACATTTATTTTTCATCTATTAAATATTTGTACTGGCAGTATATTAGTTTTACACTAGGTTTATTATCTGTGTCACCGTCATTTATCTATATGTAACTGCTATATTATAAGCAAATAATAACATTAAGTTTTTTAACATTTGTTTGTTGCTTGTTTGAACGCGCTAATCTCAGGAACTACTTATCCGATTTGAAAAATTATTTCGGTGTTAGATAGTCCATTTATCGCGGAAGGCTATATGCTATAAATCATCACGCTAAGCCCAACAGGCACGGCGCAATGCGGGTAAAACCGCGGGGCACAGCTAGTATAACATATTCCTTTTACATACATTGAATAATATGATATCGATTTTGTATCTACGTCATGAAATTATTTTCAATTATGATTTTGAGGATGCTAATTACAAAATACATTTATTCAACGCGCAAGCTATTTTATTATTGCTTACGAAACTAAAATAACACACTACATACATGAAACCGATCATATTATTGTTATCCTAATAAATCAACATAGAGTTATCGATCAATTGATCGTTACAACTCTGCATGGTATCGATAATTCTTAAATTACCATCGTATCATTATCCACACTTTATTGGCAATCTGTGATATATTACACACGATCCAGTCATTTTAAAATACATTCATAGGCGTTTTTTTTTCAATACTAGGTAATAACTTATTCGTCGTATAAAATATTTCAAATAGGTGTTAATTGTGTAAATTATTGGTCTTCTTTCGAGGTTTTAAAAGCAATATTTTAGTAAGTATCTACTAAGTAATGCTATATTACTACAAGAAAAGAAAAACATAAACCTTTGCTTAGATATTTGGACCGCCTCCTTGGTACAGAGGTTGACGGGTGAGCGCTTAGGTGAGCGTAACACCGAGGGGTCCTGGGTTCGATTCCCGGTGGAGACGAAGAAAAAAAAATCTCGGTCTGGTAGGACACAGAACTTGTCCCTAAAGAAAATCGATCAGTGAAACAGATGTATAATGCATCTGCCCCTTACCCCACTAAGGGACATGGGACTTCACTTTTTCTGCTTAGATATTTAAGTTTCAAATCATTGAACTCTACATTTTAAACGATAATTAAAAGACTGCTTTAAGGTTTTTATTTTTGAAGGGAAAGGGTCCCAAGGGTCTTTGGGCGCGTTGAGAATAAAATTTCACCTCATAGTCAAAGATCAAAGGTCGCGTTATGGCAATACCGTAACGTCATGGAGTAAGGCGACGATTTTGGTATCTTTTAATCTTGCCAAAGAAGTTTCACTTTTGACACGTTTGCTTGGTACACACGCTCTTTTTTTACTAATTTATCCCGTAAATTAAAAATAAAAACCGTGTGGAAGTAATCACATAATAAAGATATGTATATCAAAAATAAGTCGCACAAGCAAACCATTATATGAATCTCGAAAACAACACTAAGGCTTATAAATCCTACACAACAATAAATAAAAACTAATCGCTCAGTAAATACAGTTATTACAAAACCTTACTTGAATTCAACATAATACGACAACCACGAACAATCGGTAAATCAAGATAAAGCCTGTAATATAGTAAACACATCTTTTAAAATGTATGTAAAATACTTGAAATTTAAATAATCTGTATAAAATACTAGAATTGATAGGTTGAATGATAAGCGTGTAATATACATGCAATAAAGATATTAATTCAATAAGAATTCAATCTTATCATATTATTCTATGTTTTATGAAGAACTTTTTTGACTGAAGATTTAATTGTTTCTTTTCTTTGGATTATTTTGAAAAGGAAAATCTTATTTTTTCTTCTCTATGCAATTTAAAAATGTTTCCAAAAAAGGTGAATATTGGAATAATTATATTATATTGATTCAATTGAATAACGTGTGTCGGGTTAGCACATCGTCATATGTCGCAGCACTTCAGCATGTGATGGTTGAATCTGCTATTTGAATGAATTTCATTCAATTAAAAGTTATTCAATGAACGCACTAGTCATTCAATCAAATTGCAGATTCAACCATGACATCACAGTATTACAATATTAGGCAATATTGTAATACTGTGATGACATGCTGAAGTGACTGTGCCATATACATTCAATTAAAACATAAGCCAATTAAATGAGTCAATGTAGTACTTAAATACGCTCACTTAATAATATATAGAATATAAATAGAATTATTCAAACAACGTCAATTAGTGTGAAACCTATGAAAGGCCGTAATTAACGAAACGATCAAGTTAATCAGGATAATTCCTAGATATTCTATTCTTATAGCGGAACTACGAAAGCCTCATAAAGTTAAAACTATTTTAAGCCAATCCGCCACTCAGAGTGGGCGTTGAAGTATTATTGCTTGTTATTAATAGTAAAACTTCGGATTAAAGAAAATAAAAAAAACGTTCTAAAATATAGACACAAGGAATATGTTTATTATCATTAATTAATCGATGTACAGATAATATAATATATCAACCGGGGACATTGTTGTGATGTGCACTAAAGATGTCCACTAGACTTTAGACTAGATTTACAATAAAATGTTATTGCTTGCCATTATTTTCATCCTATGTGGTTATGGTAATTTGGTGACATGGACGGTTTCTGTAATGAGCAATATTATACACTTATGTGAAAAGTATTAGTCCAATTTAAAAAAAATATTTTAACAGAAATAAGCTTAAGAGTCCTTATCGATTTTAGAGTGATTTTTACTTGTTTCTGTAATTCTTTAGACGCTCGTTTAACAAAACTAAATTAGTAACAATGTGTGATGATATCTTAAATTAAAGATTCATTCAATATCTAAAATACGTTCGAGACAATTTATTGATATTCATTGTCCAGTTTGTTTAATAGCCAATAACCTAAGGCGTGTTTCAATTTTTTCCATGCGGGACGTTCGTGTCTTTGTATTTTACACGGAATTCAATAGAAGAAGTTTTCTTATAAAATATACTACAGTAAAGACACTGAGACATCCTAAAATATGTTCGAGGCAATTTATGTACTTTTATTAAAAAAATTCAAAGAACATCTAAGTTAAAATAGCCTTACTTTGATGAAATTTTATGCGTATATGGCGTCGAATTTCTAGTTCTTACAACAGAGTTAAAAAAAAATAAAAAATACACACTAAATGATAGGTTAATGCTTAAAAATTTGCAATAAAAAAAATACATATTATATGTTTTATGAAAGAAATGGAATAATTTAAAGTTCTCTAGAATTTTAGATTATATACGGGAGCGCAAACGTTGTTACGGCAGATCTATATAATCGAATATTCTAGAGAATTTTAAATTATACCATTACTTTCATATAACATAGTAGTTAGTTTTTTTAAACGAGCTCCTAAAGAATTAAAGAAACAAGTCAAAATCACTCTTAAAATCGATACGGCCTCTTAATCTTTCCCAAGTAACGTAGGTAGCATTTTCAACCCTATTTTTCAGTTCTACGCGATCAACCTGGGAGAAACCGAGGTAGTTGCAAAAAAAATGGAGTTTTATAATTCGCAAGTTATATTAACAATTTGTTTTACATATTTTAATTCTGCTAATCGCAACGAAATCTCTACACGATATTCAACGAATATATACAAATTAGGACACAATTATATAAAGTTTTAAATAGATTAAACTTTATTAGCCCTAAGGCGATAATAGACAGTGTTTAGCAAACTAATGACTGAAGCCTAGTATTTATATTGATTCGATGTTGGTTATTGCGCAGCCCTCGTATCATGATGTCATAAAGTAGTATTATTTCCAGTGTGGAAATAGGACAGTGCTATACAGGGTTACTTGTAAAACACCAGCAACCTCGCAGGACAAGATAGCTAACATCATGAGTAACAACATTTGTTCGACGACTTTTGGCATAACGCAATAAATTATTTTTAAATGATTTTTTTAACTTTTATTGTACTCTCCTAACATTTGTAAGTCTATGTTCTATTCATTATCGAAAGGATGACGCGACGCCCCCTTCCCCCTCTCGTTCGCTTCTTGTTTACGTAATTTTTGGGATGCGCGTAGAGTTTATAATATTCAAACGGAAAATTAAATGAATATTTATTTTTGTATGAAAATAAAATCTAACAAATTATGAAAAGTCGTAGACCAAATGTTGTTACTTATGATGTTAGCTATCTTGTCCTGCGAGGTTGCTGGTGTTTTACAAGTAGGTAACCCTGTATAGGTCGTCTAGCGCCATCACTTTCACACACTTGAAAAAATACTGCTTTAAGACATCATGCTCATGGTAATATCACTCATAAATTAGAGTTATAAAGTTAATTATGGTATTAGAAGTGAGTAACGTTAAAAAATAAGATGGATCTAGAGTTATGTTGTTATTTTGAATATTTATTAAATAATAAGCTATAACTGTGGCCCGCGGTTTCACGCATGCACAAAAATGGATTTCTATGGCGTTCATTAGTTAAATCGTTACATACATACCTTCATCCAAACATCAAAACTATTTCATTGAGCTTTTTATTATTTGGTTCGTCACAAAGTTGAGTGTTGAAATAATAGAGGAGAAGGAATAGACGTGAATAGTTTCATTAAAAGTTAAATAAAATATTTGATCTACATATTATAACCTTAACTAACACGACTTTCTTTAAAAATTTGAGTAGATAATATTATTATTTTCTACATGTGCATAATATCATATAGATCAAAATAATATAAATAACACTACAATGCACTTGTCTATATTATCTGAAATCTAATTTGATACACCAAACAAGAAGCGTGTACCGATAGCACAAAAATTGAGATACAGCGGATTATAACATAATGACTCTCAATTTTTCTCTCAAAATTTGATCTTTAATAATATTAAGTTTCTAATATACAAGTATATTTTACAGTATTATTTTTATACAAAAATTATAATTACTACTCGTAGGTACTATTCATACTATTTGCAATTTCATAATTTATGGCAAAAATAAAATTGTATGTAGGTATGTAATACAACTTCGAGATATTATAGTCTTTTATTTTGGTAAAAAATACTGTAAGCTGTAAAAATTGTTCATTTGCAATACCGCAAATTTACCTAGATGAAACTACCTAAATCCTAAATATAAACAAAAATAAGCAAGATAATTTTTTTTGCACACCGTAGGTACTTTCGAAACTAACAACCATGAACATGGTGTCAAAGTAACACGTCAAATATTGAGTACATATCCTATCGTATTATCTCGAAATAAAAAATTTTGATTGGATTTGCGTAATCCAGCTTTTGAGCTTGTTAAAATAAAAAAAATAAAAACTTTATCTTAACTCTACACTAGATAAATGATGAATATTTGTAAAAAAATTTCCTG
The DNA here is from genome assembly GCA_907164665.1 of Colias nastes. Taxonomy (NCBI): domain Eukaryota; kingdom Metazoa; phylum Arthropoda; class Insecta; order Lepidoptera; family Pieridae; genus Colias; species Colias nastes. The sequence goes on along the minus strand of CAJQZM010042162.1, from coordinate 37,652 downwards.
TACTTACTCTATTAGTAGAGCCCAAGTAGAGCCCTAATAAAAATACGTATCAATATCCGTCAGTCTCCATAGATACTGCTTCTCCATAGATACTGCTTTTCGAATCGGTGGTAAATGTTAAAAATATGTAAAAATATGACGTTTCAAAAGTGCTTCTCGAAGAAGTCTAATTGAATAAAGAAATATTTGAGTTTGAGTTTGAAAATATCGATCTACATAACTCAAGCAAACATCTTTTCAGTTTAAAAATTAAATATGTATACATGTGTTATCTTTATTGTAAAGTTTCATCCAAATCCGTCCAGCAGTTTAATGAAAGAGTAACAAACATCCATCCTCACAAACTTTCGCATTTATAATATTAGCTCTAACCCCTGAACCAATGGAGATTAGTACCAGAAGATTATTTATAATGTTATGAACTCACTGACAATGCTCATGAAATACTCGATATCCGGTTACGAAGATCTATAGATCGGATCATGCGCACGTAAATTAAACTTTCGCTAATTAATTTGTACTATCCTGACAGCTGTAATCTCTTGCTCTCGTAAATTTTACGCTTAATCCTTGAAATTAGAAGCTTGTTGGCATAATTTACTAGCTGTGCCCCGCGGTTTTAGGCGCATTGCTCCGCTCCTGTTGCGTCTGAGCGTGATGATATAATATAGCCAGCAAATTAGCCAAGCCTTCCTCGATAAATGGGCTATCTAAAACCGAAAGAATATTTCGAATCGGACCAGTATTTTTTGAGATTAGCGCGTTCAAACAAACAAACTCTTCAGCTCTATAATATTAGTAAGTATAGATTTATATATATGTTTAATTTATTTATTTAATTTAAATCCTTTATTGTGCTGCCAACTAAAAACAAAAAAAGAAAACTTATTCCAAGAGAAGAAATAACACAGATGGCGGCCTTATCACTTATGAGTAACTTCTTCCAGGCAACCAACTGAAGGTGTGATAACAAACTGGAAAAAAGAGGTGGCTAAAAAGTATACGCAATAAATTAAGTATTATTTATATTGAACTAGCTTTCCGCAAGTGACTTCGCCCGCGTCGGAAAAAATCTGAATAGAATCTAATGTATGATTTTTATTAATAATGTTGTGTGTTACTGGTAATACTTATAATATACTAGCGGTCCGCCCGGCTTCGCCCGTGGTACATGTTTACGTTTTCACTCCATAAGAACCATCCTCATACTTAAAGGAATATTTAAAAAAAGTATTAACGAAATCAGTTCAGCCGTTCTCGAGTTCTGCGCTTAACAACACATTTGGTGACACATTTTTATTATAACATAGATTAAATATTTTTAATAATGCAAGTCTTTTAAACTGATTTTAATCATGATTTATCAATTTACATAACAAATTTGTTGCATTTTAATTTCAAAATGTTTAAACACTTGTAAAACTAGACACAAGAAAACACTGATTTACGTCATACAATATTATTACGCAATATTAACATTAAAAAAAGCAAAATATTAAAAATTCTGATACAATTATAAGGCGTGGGTCAAACACAAGCGGCGCGGGCGCGGGCGTGCCATAGGCGCACCTCTTCAACCTGTTTTGCACCACGTCCTTCTTCTACATTTTGTATGAAAGAACTTTGGAAATAGCCAATAGCGCACCCGATGCGCGCCGGCAGTGCGCCCGATGCGCGCCGCGCCGCTTGTGTCTGTCCCGCGCCTTAAATGTATATGACGTCTTTAGACACTTAACAAACAATAAAATAGAATAAATAAATATTTATTTGAAATAGTTAATTTTAAACACGTGCTAAAGCATTTTAGTTTTAAATTGGTTTGAGATAAAAATCGTTTCGTTCATTTTATTTTTAAGTTCTTTTATTTATAAGAAGATAATGTGACATCATTAAATTTTATTTTATGACTAGCTTCCGCCCGCGACTCCGTCCGCGCGGATGTCGGTCTTCGAGTGGATGGTTTATTTCTCCATTTTGAGTAACTCTGACAATGACATCTTATAAATATCTATTGGACCAAATACGGCTAGGCCTATAATAATACGCAACGTGTGTTCGCGGTTCTACAGAACAACGTCTATGGATAAGATTAATTTTTTTTCTACGTATTTTTCCAGGATATAAAGTATTCTATTTTACGCCCAGGATAATAAGGTATAATTATACCAAGTTTCATCGAAATCAAACCGTTAGTTTTCACGTGATGTCTTCACATACAGACAGACAGACAAAAATTTTTTTAATCACATATTTGGGTTTGGTATCGATCCAGTAACACCCCCTGCTATTTATTTTTTCAATATTTTCAATGTACAGAATTGACCCTTCTACAGATTTATTATAATTATGTAAAGATAATATAGGTCATGGAAAATAGACACGATTTTACAATAAAATTTTGCATGTCTTTAAATAGAAACATACGACTTTTTAAATTTTTAGTTATGTATAAATAGTGCATATAGTTCATAAAATAAATTAAAAACAGTTAGTTGCGTTGAAATTTTGTAAGTTAAATATAATGACCATAATATTTTTAAGAAAATCCTATTTAAGTAAAAATACCTTGCTATGTTGTTCCATTCCAGTAACTAGCTGCGCCCCGCGAATTTACCCACATTTCTTTTTAATTACGAGATATTAAAAAAGTATAACTATAAAGGTCATTTTTTCAATCTGATATTATTTTTTCATCGGTCCGATGTTAAAATAAGGTCATAAAAAGGAAATCTCCTAAACGATTAATCCATACTTAATATTATAAATGCGAAAGTAACTCTGTCTGTCTGTCTGTTACTCAATCACGCCTAAACTACTGAACCAATGTGCATGAAATTTGGTATGGAGATATTTTGATACCCGAGAAAGGACATAGGCTACTTTTTATTGCGAAATATGTACCACGGGCGAAGCCGGGGCGGACCGCTAGTAATAAATAAAAACATAATTTTCATTAATTAAGACAAATTATATAATTAATAATATACGAACTTGTTATAAACAGATAAAATATTTTAATTTGGACCATATATGCTTCGACACTATTTGAAATAAAATTTTAATAGCATTTGATGATTATTTTTGTTAATTAATTGTATAATAAAATATAAGATAGGTATTTGTGAAGTGCGAAGCGATAAGCGGAAAATATTTTTACAAAAGATGCTACACTAATCTCTTATTATGATATAGTACTAATACCGCGTATTAGTTACATCTGAAGTCGAACCCGCGAGCAAAAGCAAGTAGTACTATAGGTATCATAAAATTTGTTATTCTGATACATAATCTACATCACTGACAAGTATCATCAAAGTCTGTACAGTGGTTTTCGCGTGAAAGAGTAACAAACAAATTAATACAACCTTACAAACTTTCGCGTTTTAATTACAATAAATAGGCTTAAAATGTAGGTAATGTGCCGTTATTTTGGACGTCTTTTACAATATTACCTCTAAATATCGCCATGATATCATTGTTTTCTCTAACGCAATTGATTTTTTATCCAATTTTGGTATTGTTTTTCGCATACGTTTTACGTAACGTGCAGTAGAAAGAAAACCGAATAATTAAGTTTAAAAAATTCGAATTTCTACGATTAATAAGGTATACAGGGTGTAATCGTTAAGTGTGCACAGGCGATTTTATCGTAACTATTACAGATATCAAAAAACTTTAAACTGATATCGAAAGTACATTACCTAACAAGTAAAATGACAATAATAACTTATTAAAAATAAAACATTTAATTTCCCATACATTTTGTGTTCAAAGCAAATGTTCGAAGTGACGTCCTCGTTTTGGAATACTATTGTATTCCACATCGAGCTCTATTTATAGTTTTGAAATGAATTTTCATTAAAATTTACGAAGTAATTTAAGCACAAAACCAAAAAAAGAGCCAAAAATTTTCATATTACATGTTTAGGATAGTCATATCTCATACTAAATGTATGGGAGTGATTGATGTAAATTTTTTGGACATTTCGCGTTTTATTTTTAAAAAGTTTTTATTGTTATTTTACTCATTAGGTAAAGGGCTTTCGATATCAGTTTAAAGTTTTTTGATATATATAATAGTTACGGAATAATCGCCTGTGCACACTTAACGATTACACCCTATAGACAAGAAAGGGGGTCATTTAACTATCACTATCATCACTACATAGTATAAAACAAAGTCGCTTTCTCTGTCCCTATGTCCCTATGTCCCTTTGTACGCTTAAATCTTTGAAACTACGCAACGGATTTTGATGCGGTTTTTTTTAATAGATAGAGTGATTCAAGAGGAAGGTTTATATGTATAATAACATCCATTAAATAGTGGAGAAGTACTGTTATTTTTGAGGTTTCTAATGTGATGTCGTAAATAATTACATTTTTTCCGCTTACACTGAACCCTACGAGTTTTATCAAAATAATGTACTAAGTATTGTACACATTGAAAAGGTCTACAGAAAAGTCCGTGGTATATGTCTATCTCTTATGGATAACCCACAATAACTTTTTTTTGTCATTTACTTTTTACGACAAATAATGGCTAATTTTCGAAGCGATTTTAACCAATACTGAATACAGCATTAATCCTTAACCAATTAAATACCTTGAATACATTGTTCATTTAATATAGATCTATATGGCTCTTTACACCGTATGATTTAAGTGAATATTTTCGAAGATATTATTACAGATTTAAAAATTGCGGGACGTAGCGTTTGCGGCGGTACCGGCCGGCCGCCCGGCTATACGTATATAATATTTTATACCCGTGCGAAGCCGGAGCGGGCCGCTATGTTTTTATATACAACGCGAACGTTCACAGTTTTTCTGTAGTGTATTTAGTATCAGCATTGCACCCATGCGAAGCCGGGGCGGGTCACTAGTATTTTCATAAATTAAGTTTCAAATATTAAAGAAAAAGTTTGAATAAAATCCACTCAACAAATAAAGAGACACGAATCAAATCGCTCTCATTAACACAAAGGCTACTCCCGCTTTGAGTGTCTCTAAAATCTAAACAAAAAGTCATTCAGGCGAAATAGTCGAGACGAAAACTATAAATATGTCAAAATCTTATCATTTAGATCGCAGCCAATAAACTCGCTGACGAATTGCTACCGTGAGGGACATATTGACACCTTTTTAGGGATCTTTGGAGCTATTTTAGAAGTGATTTGATGTAGAGGATTTCTATGCATGAATAAATGTATTCGGTTAGTTTTTATTATATTATTTTGTATATAGAATAGTTACTCTATTAAAATTGTGTGAAAAAAATGTAATTTGTATAAAAGATCGGCCTTATTGCTGAATAGCAATCCCTTCCAGGCAACCAAGATAATTATGGAAAGAAAAAAACCATAAGGTATAATTTCCTTGTATCTAATGTATCTATTTGTAAAGTTACGATAGGAATTTAATTATTACGTGTATAAGTGTTTATTTATTTTACGAAAGAAATTTAAAAAATATTTTAATAATTGGTTATCAAACACGTGGGCTACTTTTTGTCTGGATATTAGTGAAGTGGAGCGGTCTGATACTTATACTAATTATTCATAATAGGAAATAGTCATAAATACCTTATTTTATAGTTATTCGAAAAATATATTGATTGAAGCACAAATTAAAATTACTTTAAATAAAATATCCCAAATTCAATAGAACCCTACCAAACATAAAAAGTCCGTCCGAATCGATAAAGTTTTTTCTGCGATCTAAATTGTTTCGTCCACCCATTTGTTAACAAATTAATTGATAACAAGGGTGAGAACAGATAATCTTATCTTTTCCTTTCTTAGAATTTCCGATCTTTTATGGATAGATGATTACTACAATTTAAAACAAAAAGCTTTTTAATACGAAAGTTGAGATCATGAGTTTGAAAAATGTTGGATATTAAAGCCCTTTTAGGGATATTTAAATGTTTTCTTTGTCGCCCAGAACTATTAAACTAATGTACTAGGAGTACGGTTCTGCTGATGTTTACAAACTCTTTTGCCTGCTTTATCAAATAAAATTATTATAATCCTCTCCACACGATATCACATAGCAATGACGATTTTTTTTTTATGTATAAGCTGGCAAACGAGCTTGCGCGTCACCGGACAGAAAGCGAAGATTGGTGCCGCCCATGAACAACCACAGACTCTGGAGTATTGTGGTTGCGTTGCCGGCCTTTGAGGGAGGAGTACGCTCTTTTCTTAAAGTATTCTAAGTCATTATCCTTCGGAAAAGCTGAAGTTGGAAGGTCGTTCCACAGAGGAGTAGTGCGCGGTAGGAAGTTCCTCCTAAAAAGCACTGTGGAAGAACGCCAAGTATCGAGATGATGTGGGTGATATTGCTTGTGGCGCGTAGTTCGGTGGTGAAATACCATAAATACGATACCACTAAATAACTAAATATTATGTACTCTACAACTACACAACAACATAGTCCACTTATTATTAACTAGCTGTGCTCCGCAGTTTTAACCGCAGTGCTCCGCTCCTTTTGGTCTCAGCGAGATGATATACAGGGTGTAATCGTTAAGTGTGCACAAGCGATTATTCCGTAACTATTGCAGATACCAAAAAACTTTAAACTGATATCGAAAGTACTTAACCTAATGAGTAAAATGGCCATAATAAATTTTTAAAAATAAAACGAGAAATATCCAAAAATGTTACATTAAACGCTCCCATACATTTTATTTCCCATACATTTTGTATTCATAGCAGATTTTCGAAGTGATGTCCTCATTGTGCAATACAATGAGGAGCTCTATTTACAGTTTCTAAATGAACTTCCCTTCAAATTTGCGAAGTAATTAAAGCAGAAAACCAAAAAAAGAAAGAAAAAGCTAAAATCTTTCATATTAAATGAACTAGGTTGATCCAAAAGTAATGATAATTGGGTATTTCCTGTGCACATAAAAATATAAAATAAATGTTTTTTGCTTGCTCATGTATTCACTAAGTAATCACAAAAAAATCATATCAACAGGCCACGTTTCCAATTATTTACATTAATTTGAATGTGAACCGTGCGTGCCAGAATGTTTCCCGACGAAAAGAAGAATCAACGATTCGACATGTAGAGGGTAAATTTCTAAATTTTTAATGATATCAGGATAATTTTTTGTCACGTTTTGTGATCATGGACGTTACCCGAGTTCACCATGTTTATGCTGAAACCAAAAAACAATCAATGTCCTGGATGCGAGCTTCCAAAGTGACGATGAAGAAATTCAAAGTGAAAATCAGTAGGTTAGATTAAAGCGGTAGTTTTTTGGGACGCTGAAGGAATAATTATGGTAGAATATTTTAAAAAGGTAGCCACTTTATTGGGCTCTTACTAAACAGACCAAATTAAAAGATTGCGGTAGGTTAGTAAGGAAAAGAGACATGGCAAACTGCGGACCTGAACGCTGTTTCACCAAGACAACGCACCAGATCACAAAGCGTCAGTTGCGATGGCTGCCATTCAAAAATTGGCATTCCAAATGCTTGAACACCTACCCTATTTTTTAGATCTAGCTCCTAGTATTTACTTTTATCTCTTTCCTCGGCACAAGAAACACTTTCTTAGCAATAAATTATTTTAAGACGACAGCGAAGTGATGGCCGCGTGGAGGGGTTTTTGTGGATGAAGTCAAAGTTTTTTTTTTTAAGTTTAGGAAAAAAAATATTGAAGTATATTTTCTAGTTAGAAGACTATCTAGAGAACTACATTATTATTATAACTGTAATGACCTTGTTTAATATTGATTATCATTACTTTTGGATCAACCCATGTACATGGGATATTCGTATCTCATACTAAATGTATGGGAGGGTTTCAAGTTAATTTTTTAGATATTTCTCGTTTTATTTTTAAAAATTTATTATGGCCATTTTACTCATTAGGTTAAATACTTTCGATATCAGTTTAAAGTTTTTTGATATCTGTAATAGTTACGGAATAATCGCCTGTGCACACTTAACGATTACACCCTGTATATCCTATACCTATAGCCATCCTCGATAGATAGGCTATCTAACTCCGAAATGATTTTTCAAATCGGACCAGTAGTTCCCGAGATTAGCGCGTTCAAACAAACAAACTCTTCAGCTATTATTATTAATTATTATAATTAAATATTAGTATAGATTATGGATTTTGTATTGATTTCATAAATGTTAATGTTAATGCTTGTAAGCTGTGGTCCCATATAACTATTATTTTATATTATAACTGATTTACATACGCCGAAATGTATAAAATGTTTCTTCACCTTTTGTGTTCATTACATTAAAAAATGAAATCCAGTTTTAGTCAGATCGAATTTAGTTCTCAGTCCATATAAAATTACAGTTCTTTTCCTACACAACATTAAAGTGAACAAACCGAGCGTCTAGTTAGAGCAAATTGTTTTCCAGTTAATCTAATTGAACGGCCCAAGAGGTTCAACATGAATTTAACTGCAAATGTCCCCAGTTAATGGTGGAAACTTATCTAAGAGTGAATTACTGTAGCAATGTACTTGTTTTATCTCTTTGAATTAGTGGTAATGTTAAGTAATTTTTAAGTGCTGTTGGAACACAAAAATTTGTAATATATTATATGTAATCATACCAATGAATATAGTATGTAATGATTTACTATAATATAGTTACAATCTTTCCGCCCGCGGCTTTGCCCGCGTGTCAAAGAAAATTCACATGGGAATTAGATATTTCACTAAGGTAAAAAGAAGCTTATATCTCTACATAGCCTCTTCACTAACTGCCACAAAATCATCTACATCATCAATCATAATACAATCACTCTTTCGCATTTTTAATATTATTAAGGTCTTGACTTCGAGTCTTTCTTGTGGTATAGCGTAAAAAAATATTTATTTCGTCATCTCTTTGGAAAAACCTAAAATTGTTAAGATCCAAAAAATGGGACGCTCAGACTATCTCAACAGTTCGTTTATAATCGTATATAAGAATTAAGGAAATAAAAAACCTTGGGAACGAATGTAGGTACAGAACTGTAGTTCTTGAAATTGCATAGATTTTTTAACAAATAAATCATTACATATTAAAACCATATTCAAACTAATCTCTAGTCTTTATGGAGCCTATACCTACTATAGTATAGAAAAATAATGACCCAGTTTATATTTAAATTCAAATCCAGTAACATGCAAACGATTAGACCAACTATGATTATAATAATTGCCGAAACAAAATCTAAGAACTCTATTATAATAAATAAATAACCGAACAAATTACCAAAGTAATTCTTAAATAATTATTTAAATGATACAAACTTGACAGACGGATGGTAATGAGCCAAGCAACGCCGCGGGCTGGTCATAATATTATTTTTTTGTTTGTATGATTATAGTGCGTTCACATTGAATACTAGTTGAGTGACCTGACTTTCGTAAGAAGAGACTATTAAAAACACAAAAATTAGAAGGTGATTTTTTTTTTCCTATGCTCTCAGGCTTTAGCCTGACCAATGCCAAATATCATTCAAATCCGACTACTTTAGCAGCTATTTTAACTGCTGTTTTAACAGCTGTTTGGATTTGAATGATTTTTGTCATAGAGATAGATTTTAGTCTGTCTTAATACTTACTTTTTATCCTATTATCCTATTAATATTATAAATGCGAAAGTTTGTGAGGATGTGTGTGTGTGTGTTTGTTACTCTTTCACGCAAATACTACTGAACCGATTACAATGAAATTTAGCACACATATAGAGGGTAACTTGGATTAACACATAAGATAGGTTTTATCTCGGAAATCCCACGGGAACGGGAACTATGCGAGTTTTTCTTTGAAAACGCGGGCGAAGCCGCGGGCGGAAATCTAGTACGAGTATAAGTTCTTAAAGAAGTCTTGTTAAATGAATAAACGTTTGAGTTTGTGTTTGACAGATAAAGCTTTAAAGTAAAGCTCCTTATAAAACCTAAACTATTCACAATGCTTTCTATACTATTTTTCAAGAAAACACTATCTATAGAAGTTGTAGAACATAATTATACTAATACTAACCCATGTTTAAAATTAAGACATCCAGGAAGTGACGAAATAATTGCATTTAAAATTTCAACTAATTGTATATCTGTTCTACAACTACGTACACAATCAATATAAATACAGCTTTTAAAGGTACACACGAACATACAAATGAGTTTCTTGTTTATATTTAGAACAGGTTTAGCGTTTAACTTGGTTTAATGGTCAATAGTGAGTCCGTGACTTTATTTTTATACATAAAAAGTAAATTAACCTGTTTGTACAATCGGAAGATAAAGCACATACATTGGTACGAATTGCTTATAATTTATATACCACTAGCGGTCCGCCCTGGCTTCGCCCGTGGTACATATTTACGTTTTCTCTACATAAAAACTATCCTCGTACTTCAAGGAATTTAATAAAAAAATAATTATCGAAATCGGTCCACCCGTTCACGCGTAATGCCGTGACCAAGGAAAACGGGTTTCATTTTTATCTTAATATATTTATATAAATCTCGTGTCACAATGTTTGTCCTCAATGGACTCCTAAACCACTTAACCGATTATAATAAAATTCGCACACCATGTGCAGTTCGATCCAACTTGAGAGATAGGATAGTTTTTATGAAAAAAAACGTAAACATGTAGGTACCACGGGCGAAGCCGGGGCGAACCGCTAGTATAATATATAGATTAAGTACAAGTTAATGCGTACTTCTTGACTAGAGTATGATATTATATTGTTTTAGTTCTAAATTACTGACTACGAAGAAAGAGGCTTTTGATTTTCAAGTGTACTACATAGTGTAAAGCAAAGTCACTTCCCACGTCTGTATGTATGTATGCTTAGATATTTACAATGGATTATGATGCAGTTTTTTTAATAGATAGAGTGATACAAGAGGAAGCTTTTAGTATAATATAATTGAATAGGTTTTTTTTATATTTTTTTAAATATCCCCTTGACCTAATTTTCAACGCTTTATAATATAAAGGCAAAATCGTCGAATTTTATTTTTATTAATTGATATGTTATTCCTCTAGTGACCCATTAAGTCCAAAGCTAATAAAGTTAATAGCAATAGATAAGACGTAAGAAAACTAGTATTAAAATATATTTAAACAAATTCAGTTCCTTTTAAAGCAGACGGAATCGCGATCAATTCCAAGTCACTGATATCAAAATAATATGCAAATACAGAAATACAATACGTTTATTTCGTAATAAAAAAGCAAGCCTCGACAAACTTAGCGGTATTGGTACAGTTCGCAAAACAATTACAAGAAATAATAATAATTTGGTTTCAAAATATTATATTTTAACCGACTTCAAAAAGCAGGTCTTTTTTTGATTTATGAAGTCACCACTTTGACTGAGTGAAGCGATTTTGATGAATATTTTTTATTTGAAAGTTGGTGTCTTACCTTTGTCTTGCAGTCCTATTTAAAATTATTCTTGTTCTGTATTTGGAGGCGGTAAATTTGTTAAAAATAATAATTTATTTATTTAGTTTTATAGGGTTATGTTGGTGAATCGATATATCGTTCTAAAATCGCGAAATTATCTTAAATGTATGTTAAAAACTCGAATGAAATATAAATAAACATAAATATTTAAATCAATATGATGCATATATTATTTAGAAATACTAAATATACCTGCCTATTTAAAATTTAAATGATTTATTTATTTCTTTACACAATTTTATTTTATATTATGAAATATTATGTTATTTATTTTCCTACGCAAACATCTTCAAAACTGAAGTTTAAATCGGTAGGATTTTTCTTTTTTTCTCTTCAATTCTCTTATTTTCTCAGTAGCAAGAGTAATTTATGCATTTCATAAACTATTTTACTTATGTATAACGTCAGATACATTCAGTTATAATTTTAAATTTAATTCTTTTCTGAAGAATTTTCTAAAATAAATTACCAATTACCGTATCATACAGTAACATACTTTTCTGCTGACGCTCCAAATATTAGGGAAAGTTGCGGTTTGCGGCTGTAACATAGCCGTCTAACGGCGTAGCGGGTCTGGCGAACATTTGTCGATATTAATAATAACAAATAAGCATTTATATCTGTATTCAATTAAATTAAAACTCGTGAGAACAAAGTTACCATTAGACACAGTTACAGTTACAGTTAGTAATTAGAATACTGAGTTCCTAATACCTGAATGTTTGTCAAAGTCGTGTGTTATGAGGTGATTCCTTGATCAATTTTATTTACAGACTAGCTTCCGCCCACGACTTTGTACGTGCATCCCCGTTTTTCCCCGTTCCCGCAAGAATTTCGGGAAATCCTTTCTTAGCGGATGCCTACGTCCTGACATCTACCTGCATGCCAAATTTCAGCCCGATACGTCCAGTGGTTTGGGCTGTGCGTTGATATAAGTCACCTTTGAGTTATATATATATATATATATATATAGATTAGTAGATGTTTAAAGTCATAATTATTTTATAAGTCTTCATTGGAATTATAACGAATAATGTAACAAACTTATCTAGATTTGTTAGGGCACAGAAGGCTCATCACTTACAATTTAATTTAAACATTCAAAGAAAAGCGACCCGTAAAAGACGTATATAGGAATTATGCGCAAGATTTACAAATTATATACTTTGCAATGGATTTTAAACTCAATTTATTCATTTTATTATTTACACCGACGCGAATGTTTTGAAAGCTCTACAGCGAGCGTGGTCATATCTCCCGGTTATATTTAAAATCCGTTAAAACTCAAACTCAACAAAGTAGTATTGTCTTGTGTTTTAATATCTAAATATTAAAACACAAGACAATACTACGTTAGCAAGATTAGAGGCTCTACATAATATGTAGCGAACATCATTGAAGTATGTTGCGTTAGAGGCTTCATTATATATTTATAGGAAAATCTCATGCTCGATATCTTATCAAATTCACTGTCTTGCTTTGCAAGTTCAATCTATGCGATTAAACTGTATTTACAAGTAGAGCTATAAACTTCATACTCTATTGCGATGTTGTATTGATATTTTGTCGCTGTTATAAGTGATATCTGAAGTTTTTATAAACCCCACGAGTGGAATAAAAAATTGGGGTACCACGAAATGTATATAGGAGTCAACAGTAATAATTGATAATTTTTTATAATGTCATTTGTGTTGTGGTCACCATTTTAAATATTATTTTATTTATCATTTAGAATGAAAAAAAGGCCTATCATAAAAATTAATTAATCTTTATAAAGAATATATGCAAGACAAGATATTTTACACCGAATAACGTTATTTTTTTATATCAATTCCATATAACATGACTAACGTCGAACCGTTAAAATTGCCACCACTAAAAGGGTGTATGCAATATGTTCATGCAACTTGTAGCGATAAAAGCTTATATCCTGATCAATCTAATATATCAGGTTTCGCCGTGGGCTAAAGCTTATTCATTGATAATTTCATTAATATTTTATTCAAATGATTTCACGCGACGCTCATGCACGCGTTGATGTCTTTTACACGGACTGGTTTTGATTCGTAAGTTTACTGTATGACTGTATGTGCCATTTTTTAATAAAACAGAATTACATGAAGCACCTATCGGTAAGTCAAATTATCGACAGGTTCTTTAAAAAGAGAAATAATTTTCATTAGGAGAGCTTTTCACTTGGATTAACTTAGCGATAAAAATATAATATCTATTTGTATGTATTCTGAGTTCATTAATTACTCTATGGTTAAATCCTTTCAACCATAAAGTAATTAATGATTACTCCATTTAAAATGTGTGAAAGAAGTTAAAATATTATTATTATTCAGGAATTAAAACACTAATCGAAATATTCTCAACTTGCTTCATGCCCACAGCTTTGCTCGCGTAAGCTTCATATTTTCCCTGTTTCCATTCCTTGTTAAACACCAAGTCTTGTAGTGTCTGTAGTCTGTGTGTTTTGTACCATGTCCTTATCGTTTCTTATGACTATTCTTGCTTCTTACTAAATATCATCAAACCCAGTTCAATGATTCAGGCGTATAAGCATGACAGGCAAACAGAGTTAGTCGTATTTAGATTGATCTTGTATAACAATATTAATTGTCCTGTGAAATATATGTAATTTAATGTTAGAATTATCTAATTTGTAGTAATAAGCTTAAAATTGCAATCATGTCATGTGTTGTTTAATGAGTCGTAAATACAATGAAATGTAAATAAATACATAAAATCAAACAGGTGGACGATCAAATTTTACGATTCCAATCAAGAAACAATAAAATATATAAATATTATTAAAAGGTTATCGATGTAATCGATACCTTGATTACCTAGATTTGTATAAATTATAAAACTTATTTAACTTGAATTTCACTTCGTATACAAGTCCAATATTTTCTATAAATATGATTAAAACGAATCGTGTAATAGATAGCAATATTAAACGATTCATTTAATATTGATATCTTATTAAAATTTAAATTACATTGAATTCTATAGTATACATTACAACAATTACGAAGAATAAAAATTAAAGGATGATTAGACATTTTGTTTTTACTAGTGTTTATTGTTATTATCATTTATTTAACAACTGTAACTCAGGATTGTAGATTTTATCAAAAAACTACAATAAACGGGGAAAATTTATTCATACATTTATTCATAGGTAGCTAAACATGATAAAATTTTGTAAAATTGACAACTTCTTCTTCCTATCTTAATGTAAATATTATGTAGCTTATATATTAGAATATTACCATATTAATAATTGTTAATAGCGCAACTATTATTGATGATATAAAACCACTTTAGTTCTACAATAATTCGATAGATAACAGACAAGAAAATAATAGATTTTTCCATAAATCCAAACAAATATTATTAATTTATTCATGGACAAAGGTTAACATACATTTTGCAAATTTTAATTAACGGTAGTTGTTTTATATATCTTTAGATATATTACTTGTATTTGTTTGAAAGTTATTATTAAATATTAAAATACTAATAACTCTTACTATAACTCTATAATAATCATTAAATAATTTAATACGGTTTCCTAGATATATGCTTTTAAGGAAAAAACTATTTTATCTATATTTTGCCGCAGTATTTTTCTATCAAAAATAGTTACTGCAAATAGAATTTTCCAACCATTCGGACCATTTCGTGAAAACAATCAAACTCTTCAGCTTTATAGAATACTAGTGGTCTCCCCCGGCTTCGCCCGTGGTACATATTTCGCAACAAAAGGTAGCTTATGTTCTTTCTCAGGGTCTAAAGATTGTCTGTGCCAAATATCATCAAAATCGGTTGAGAGGTTTAAGCGGGAAAGCGTAACAGACAGTCAGACAGAGTTACTTTCGCATTTATAATATGTATTAGTAGGGTCGATTTATTAGTGTAGTTAGTAGAAGAAGAAGTCCGAAGTGTTGTTTGTTATGAAGTTATTAAGCTCAATAATTACTCAGATCATTTAAACGAAAATTCTATTTCTTTATACCTATTTATAAATGAAGGTGCAATATCCACTTATAAACCATAACACAGACATAGTAATGCAATTAAGAAACTTTACAAAACAGACGTGTTTAAGATATTTTTAACGCAACACTAAATAAAACAGGAATTCCAGTTGTAGCTGTAATTATTATTCTCGCAATACTTTACTAGTTAAACATATAAAAATTAATCATATACTAAGAAAAATTGCTTCAGTCGAACAAAGTTAGAAACGTATCCTTCGTCGATGCGAAATTCGCATATTTAATTATTAAAATACAAACATTATTTATTCGTTTATTAGACTTTATAACATAGACTTACCACTTACCACAGGTTAAAGCAGTCTCTACAGAGAAGAGTCGCGAAGAAACACTGTCCTTTTAAATTAAATTACGTCAAGAATAATATGTACATATTATTATTTTTTTAAACCATTCTTAAACTCCCAATATCATCATATAAGGAACATCAGTTTAATATTATGCTTGCTATAAACTGTTAACTGTATCCCACGTGATTTACAAGAATCATATAAAATGCCTACCTATTATATACTGCAATACTAGATATTATTAAATAAATTTAATTCATAACATATTATAAATGTATTACAACTCAAATGTTTTATGACACATTCGTAATAATATTTCACGCCCGTAAGTATTAAAAATTATTTATATAAAAATTCCAATCGTAAGCAATCGATCAACATCACATAACATTACTCGTATCGCTGGATTTAATTATTGGAAAATAGGATACAATGAACACACGTGACAATAAATCAATACATAATATATATAAATTATTAATTGTGAGAAATACCAGAGAAATAAATGGATCTTAGAAATGTACTTGGGTGTATAATTTTGTATAAGTTTCCTTATTAGCTATTACTTATAATATTCTTCTAGATAGATTAGTATTTTCGATGAATTTTCTGTTAATATGTAACTCTATTACAATATTTTTCTCATAATTTGACAGATTAATTCCTCAAACAACATATTGTTACATTTTAGCAATTGTTATCAAGTAAAACTTCTTCATATCTATTTAGGCGCGTTGAGAGTAAAATTTCAAGTCGCGTCATGGCAATACCGTCACGTTATGGAGTAAGGCGACGATTTTGGTTTCTTTGAATCTTTTATCTTTGAAAGAAGTTGCACTTATGACACGTGTGATCGGCACACACGCTCTTTTTTATGTATGTTTGTTCGTTTTATATATTATGATAAAACAATTAAATATGTGACATTTATTATACTTTCAAAACTTATTTTTATATACTTTCAAAAAATTAACATTATCACCTTCCAAGAGCCACTCTATCCAACCTTAAAATCAATGTATCATGAACATATTTCCCAAAATTCGCTAAAAATTACACATGATATAGTTACATGTACACATATTACACGTACATATTCTAAAAATAAACCAACAAAAGTAATTGTAACAGATTAACCGTAGATTCACGTTAGATGTATAAAAACGTACATAATCTCAAATAGGTAAAGGTATGGTCCATTATATTATGAGGACAGTTGATGCTGGGATCTCAGAGAGAGCGCACGTGCTGTGCTTTTTATTTAAATCGTGTGTCGTATTGTGATGTGATGTGTTTTGTGTTTTGAGGTAATATTTTAAATAAAGTCATATACCAAATATGTATTATAGAAAAAATGACTAACAAATTTTGTTAATGAATTTTCAATTTTTTTTTGAGTTACAAAATTGGTAAAGTCCTTAAATATGGAAATGAACATGATAACATGTGAAAAATAGCAGACAAAAAAATTAAGTTTTTTGAAAATTGACAAAAGTAGTTATAAGTAGAGATGCTAAATAACAAACGAAAAACTATTATCTAGTACAACTCATTATGAAAAATGCTAAAAAAAAGTTTTAAAGTAAGTTCACTATATGTTTATCGAACGCTTTAAGATCGTATAAACAATTTCTTCGAAGCAGGTGCATATTGAAGATGCCATGTTATCGATACATTTGCATTTATAGTCAACATTCTTAACTATATGCAGAAATCTCGTATAAAATGTAAAAGCGTGAAATATATTTATTAAATCAATAAAATGTCTAAAACATTTAAAGAGTAGCTCGTGATGATATTAAAATTATAAAACAGGTAAGTGGTTTAAATTTATTGTTTCTATTAAAAAAAGATAGAGTTTCTTGATATGTTTTTATTTCTGTCTACCAATTAGTATTTTACTTGCAAATCTATTCTTTTTTAGTTTCTGTAAAGATTTATTCCTTGTTGCACGAAAATTTAACGTCTATTAATTGAATAATTTATCTGTA
This sequence comes from Colias nastes, assembly GCA_907164665.1. Lineage (NCBI taxonomy): Eukaryota > Metazoa > Arthropoda > Insecta > Lepidoptera > Pieridae > Colias > Colias nastes. Next base: position 19,850 of record CAJQZM010042162.1, on the reverse strand, counting down.
ACTAGCTTTCCGCCCGTGGCTTCGCCTGCGTTTTCAACGAAAAACCTGAATAGTTGAAATTCACGTGGGATTTCCGGGATAAAACCTATCCTATGTGTTAATCCAAGTTACCTTCTATATGTGTGTTAAATTTCATTGTAATCGGTTCTGTAGTATTTGCGTGAAAGAGTAACAAACATACATACATACACATACATCTATCCTCACAATCTTTCGCATTTATAATATTAGTAGGATTTCTTGCTCTGTTCGAGATAAAACCTTTTAATGACATGTGTGCGATTTGTACAAACTCGCTGCTTGAGGAAGCTTATGCGTTTTTACATGTCTTGTAAGAATAAAAAAAAAATATATAAAATGTTTTCTTCTATACTAATTAGCACTTCCATTATAACAAATGAATCTCTATATTTCCATACAAACATCAGCGTTTACTACAGTAATAAGATAAAATAATATAACAAGGTAATGTTCTAGAAACTATTTTAGTATCAATCATAGTTTATTTGTATTAGTATGAATCTTATTAGAAAATAATTTACAAGCATTTTATAAGAAAAGTTATAAGTATTTTTAACTTTGTAATTTTTATAACTAGTTGTATCATCCGGCTTAGCTCACTATAAATGACATTTGAAGGGATAAAGAATATTTATTTGAAGTCTCTGTCACACTTCATACTAATATAATTTTAGATCCGAACATTCATAACCACTTTTACTGTGTGTACACACTATTAATATAGAAATGTAGTAATTTTTCCCGGTTAGCAAACTTTACAATTCTTATACTATTCACGAAGACCAATCCTTGAGTGAATTAATACTAATTTATTTATTAAATACAAAAGAATAATAATATTAGACGTCAGCTCTACAATTATCGATTTTCTTTTGATCTGTTTATATAAAAGCTACAACTTATAAATATATAGAGTTTCTTGCCGGTTCTTCTCCATAATGCTTTCCGAATCGGTGGTAAATATAAAAATATGTAATGACGATTCAAAAGTGCTTCTAGAAAAAGTCTAATTGAATAAATAAATGTGTAAGTTTGAGTTTGAGTTTATATTTAAAACTACGAAAGTATGGAACGAAAATTACAGCAATAAAAAGACAAATTAATAACAAATTATTTAAAAATCAAATTGTTTGTTCCAATACCTACTACGTATATAAAAAACTCTATATAAAAAGTATTTACGTCACTTTAACCCCACACGATTTAAAAACAAAAAACATACGTAATAACGTTCAAAATTTTATAGACCATAAAGTGACTTAAAATTTTGACATGTTAAAACTTAATTAGTATTTGAGGTTAAAGATGCAGTTTTGAATGACGTGCCACCAGCTGTTTAACGTTTCGCTGTTTTTATTGTGGATTAACCTTTTCCAATATTTAAATATTATTTATTTCTTAATGTAGAGCTAAATAAAAAACACGAAAAATATTAGAGAAAAAAAATATCGGTCGGACACAAATCTTAATAAGATTTAAGAACTTTAAAATGTTGCCTAGGTCATCGAATAAAAATGATGTCAAATGCATGATATATTCAAGTATTAGGTATATTTTATGAATCTGCCTCTATGTGCCATCGTAGCTCCGAAACTAATAAGCTCATATTATGAGTAGATACGTTTCGCCAATAAAAAATTGTTAGTCAAATAGACTCGATTTCAATTTTCTTTTTATTTACGAAATACAGTCAATTTTATTGTAGCTTGTTCTAGGTTGATTACAGCCAATTTTAGCCAGTACTAGGTTCAAACATACATATCAAATACTAGCTGCGCCTCGCGATTTCGCCCGCATGGCTCCGCTTCGCTTCTGTTGGTCTTAGCGTGATGATATATAGCCTTCCTCGATAAATGTGCTATCTAACACCGAAAGAATTTTTCAAATCGGACCAGAAGTTCCTGAGATTAGCGCGTTCAAACAAACAAATAAACTCTTCAGCTTTATAATATTAGTATAGATATTATTTTCCCGACGTTTCGCACACTTTGCAGGGAGCGTGGTCACGGGGAGACTAGATGTTATGCGGATAATAATAAATGAATAAATCGCGTTTAAAAACCGTTAAAATCTTTTATTTCTAAATGTATAATACTCGTGTAAAATCAAACACAAGAAAATACAACTTATTGTACTAGATAATCACAATAAGGGAAATATCTTTTGTCACCGGTAGTGCAGTTGTCACGTTTATACCATAAAAGGTAATCAAAGTCATATTTATAGAAAGGCAATACGTATTTTCAGTATTTAATTTTATTAAACGGTATATTGTTGATATTAACCCTGGTTTCGCTTTTACTATAGGAAATAACTTTACATTAGGAATCGACTTTGTTAGAAAATAATTCTCGGTATTGCAAGTAGAATTATTTCAAAATTTTTGAGAAACAATTGAACTATTTATTTAAGATGGAGTGAGTCATATACGTTTACGTACTAAAGGAATTTAAAGTTAATTCATTTGAAATGCATGCTATTTTGCATCTGTGCGGTTTTTGTATTAATAAAAAGAAGTGTTACAACCTACCAAAGTTTTTGGGAAAATCATTCAGAAGTAGAAAGAACAACAATACCTTCTAATATATTAAATGCGATAGTAACTTTGTCTATCTGTCTGTTTGTCACTTCTTCGTGCTGAACTACTGAACCAATTTAAATGAAATTTGGTACAAAGATAGTTTGAGACCCACAGGAACAGGAACAAATTGGGTTTTCCTTTAACTACGCAGAAGAAACCGCGGGCGGAAAACTAGTTTTCAATATGTCTGGCAGAAGCTTAAAGATATTGGATACCATACATACATAACAGAAGATGTTTTTACAAGTTATATTTATGTATTTTTTATATATTGCACATTGTACGCTCTCAGTTTTAAGTACAAACTTACATAGTGTTCGTTCACCTATACCAAATAAGCAGCTTCACCGCGATGGCCGCTTTATTAGAATTTCAAATGTACTAGACCAAATCGTGCGCTAGACTTGCGCTTAGACAGGACATCTAGAGATAGTGTAGTATCTAATTATTCTAAAGGATATGGAATTGAAACGTGTTAATGGGGAAGATATTTTGCAAAATATATTTTAAATATGTTCTGTAGGTTTCTTCTCTTGTCTTAAGTCTATCCTACTAATATTATAAATGCGAAAGTTTGTGAGGATGTGTGTGTTTGTTACTCTTTCACGCAAATACTACTGAACCGATTACAATGAAATTTAACACACACATATAGAGGGTAACTTGGATTAACACATGGGATAGGTTTTATCCCGGAAAACCCACGGGATCAGGAACTATACTCGTTTTTCTATGAAAACGCGAGCGAAGCCGCGGGCGGAAAGCTAGTAGTTACAAATTAATAGATCTATCTATAATACATATCTATAGAGTTAAGTATTGTATGTTTTGGTTTTAATTCAAAAATCTTATGC
>CAJQZM010042162.1:578-11394 GCA_907164665.1 Colias nastes | reverse complement strand
AACAGTGACGAAGATTTCTATGCGCATTATTACTTTTGTAGTACTGTCACAGAATACATAATAGTAGCTAAACGCTACAGAACGGACACTCTCCGCCTCCCGCCAAAATTAAACACTTACCTCACCCCGCACGATCAGTCTAAAAATGGTCCACATTTTTCTACAGGGACGATACCTACGCAACGAAGATTGACAACATTAATCAAATTGATTAAAGTAATTTTATTATTTTGGATTTGTGATTATCGTTTTTCGTAGAAAATGGTTAGATATTGTGCTGTTTACGGATGTATTTCATCAGAAAAACGCGAATTTTTTTTTTACGCTAGTCAAAAATGTGCCAACCATAAAGCGTTAACACACACATTTGCAGTCTCTACAGTGTGACTGTCAAAACGATAATTTTGTATGGAGTGTCCGGGGTGTGGTACTGTATTTATATACGCAAAAAAATCTAACAGTTCACATTTTTTGTTCCAATAATCCGTTTAAACCTTTTTGTACACTTAAGTGAGGATTAACGGCACGGCAGTTATTTTTTGCAAAGTAACCAATTATAAAATGTTCTCTAACCATTTTTAACCGACTTGGGAAAAGATGTTTATATCAGTTAATTTATTTTATATATACGTATGCTATGAGTAATGTGTAGGTTGTAGAAAATTGCTAGGAGGTACATTTATTTCTAAATATAAAGAAAATATTTATAACATTAGTATGGTTTTATAACAAAATCGTCTCTGATTTAAATAGGACAAAATTAAGTTGGGATTTTATGAACAAACGGGTGCAGTATTCTAATTTTAGATTGTTTTTAATTAATTTTCTGGACTTTAATACCACAAGACCAACCACCACATTTAAGACAAAAAAAGTACCTTATGTATATGATGTCTCAACTGTTAATCGAATAAATACCCTCGTATTATTAGAACTTATGTATGCTCTAACCACTGTACCAAGAAAGTAAATAAAAACGTCACAACAACGTATACAAAAGAAATACAATAAAAACGCAAGCAAACCAGGACATAACAATAGTGCAAATTATAAAACTACCTTATCGCTGCAATCTTAACTAAATTAAACGAATGACTGCCTAGTTGTTTTTATCGTATCTATTCAAACAAATATCAATCAAGTTATTAAAATGATACGATCTGAGCTAGACTTATCTAGGAATATAGTAATTTGGATTAATTATAGTAATCTATTGAACTGAGTTAGAGGAACTGATTTGATAGTAATTATATATTGGTATAATTCAATAGCAATTTATATTTGAACTAGCTGATTCCCGTGACTTTGTCTGCGTTAAATTATAATTTTACGGAATATGTACATGCAAAAAATAGCTTCAATTTTCATTGCCTTCGGCCAGTTAAATCTTGTCCAGGCTGATCTTAATGTTCCGCAAATCATAAAATTTTAATTTAGTGTTTTCACCTCAAACGCATTCATTTTGATAAAATAAGTTGTATAATTATTCATATTATTTTTACAGAAACATAAATATTTAAAGAAACACAGACTTCACCGCCGTGTTGACATTTTTTCCAGAAGGCAACATTATAATTAAAATGTCAATTTTACATACCCAGACAATCAGACATACTCTTATTATTATAATCCAACATAAAGTATCTAGTTTCATATAACAAGAAACAAAACTAACAAGACAAACTCAATTATATTTTAATTTGGCGCTTTTATTCAAAGGCTTCCAAATTACGAATATGAATGAATATCCAAAATATACTCATGTACTTCATTTACATCATACGAGACTGAATAAAGTACATTTTATGGATGCAGTTGCAATTTTAATGAAATAAAATTTAATGACGAATTCTTGAAACCCTTGGCATTTCGCGAATGTGTATTCTTTATTTCAAGAACTTTATTTGTCTTGTCAAGTGTAGGAAGAATTAAAAGTCGATTATTTTTGGTGTAATAACAAATTCAGTGTACGCTATTATTCTATCACTAAATAGTATAAAACGAAATTGATGTCTATTTGTCTATCTGCTGTATTCTTAGATTTTTAAAACTATGCAACAGATATTGATGCTCTTTTTATAGACAGATAGAGCGGTTCTTGAAAGGTTGTAGTATAAAGTTTATTAAATTAAAAACAAACTAAGCAAAGCACCGGCTAGAAGCTAGTATTCCTATGTGTTTTTTTTTTCTTCGTGTTTATTAGAGAACAACCAAAAATACTCATAGAATATTGCCTGCTAATATATCCAATCAACCAAACAATTAATCTCTATTAAAAGCCTTTAAAACAACTTAAAATCCGCAATCAAAATAGAAGTATATTAATGATATTTTTCTTACATATTATTCAAGCTTATCAAGTTTACAGATCTGTGAAATAAATAGCTTTCAACAAGTGACTTTTAAATAAGTTTATGTTGTAATTAATCGTCTTGATACCTCATATATTTTAATTGCAATCAACGGTTGCGAATGATATTCAGTTTTTTAATGTCTTTATCCACTTAAAATATCTTTATCAAGTGTAAGGATCTTTTGGTATTTCTATACTAGCTTCCGCCCGCGACTCCGTCCGCGCGGAAAAATTAAGATTTATTTTTTTCTACGTATTTTTTCAGGATAAAAAGTATCCCATTTTATGCCATATGCCATAATAAGGTATAATTATACCAAGTTTCATCGAAATCGAATCGTTAGTTTTCACGTGATGCCTGAACATACAGACAGACAGACAAATTTTTTTAATCACATATTTGGGTTTGGTATCGATCCCCCTGCTATTAATTTTTTCAATATTTGCAATGTACAGAATTGACCCTTCTACAGATTTATTATACGTATAGATTATGGTAATTCAATAGAAGAAGTCACTTATTTCCTTAATTTCTAAATCAGCAAAGTGAAAAAAAACTTAATTCATATCCAGATACTAAAATTCAAAAACTAACACAATTTTATATCTGCAACAGGTTTTATGAAATGAATAGCTCAAAACCTAAATAAGATATTGCACAAATACAGATTCACATAAATAAATGTTTGTATACATTACAAAAGTACTGAAAATCCATCATTTTCATTGTTACACTAAATCTTTATTAATAAACCACTGTTTTAAAGAAAATTTCAGGAATGCGCTTACAAAATATTATGCATAACTTAAAATTTTGTTATCCCACTTCACCCTGGTTCTTTCAATTATTATTAAGATGAATCTAACGATGTATCTCAACTTATTATCAATCAAGTTATGTAGGTTCATTGCTAAAAATTACAATAAACTTAACTACAAAATACCTTTTAAATCAATTTGTGCATATACTCCATCATTGCTACAATCTACCTTTTCCTTAACTAAAAGTTAAAACACAGCGATCTCGTCGCATTACTAACCCAAAAATCTAGTGCAAATTTAACTCCAGTCTACACATTTAGCATTTGTGTAAACAGGTCATTTCCCAGTTTCTATAAGCGAACGATCATAACCCGACCATTATTAGAGCTTTGAGCTTTCACTCGCCTCCAATACATTTACGACCAACTGACAAATTATTTTGACGTATTCCAACCACCCGTGGTTATGGAAACATTTTATTACGTGTTTGGCAAGTACATATTGTAACAAAACGAGTTTAGGTTCGATTGAATTTTTATTCTTTAGCGTTTATTTTTAAAAGCTTCGAGGGACAATTTGGGATAATGCACTGCTGGAGCTCAAGGCTTCACTGTTTTAACTTCAAGGTACCCAAATAGTAGCTTATACAGGGTGTCCCACTATTGGTATACTAAGCGCGAAGGGACTTGTAGTTTTGCATACACTGATCACTTAAAAAATACTTAAACAACAAAATTACGCCAAAAATTTTTTGCTTAATTTTTCTTTAAAATCCATGTTTTCGTCTCTAGCTTCGCGCAGCCGGCATATACCGCTGCTCTAATGTGAGCATTTTGTCTATGAAAACATAATCTTAAACGATAGCTCACATGCTGGTGGCAAAGTTGGGCGGGTTGCTTGTTATGGGTGTACACATAGAGTTTTAAGAATTTATCTATTTGTTAAAAAAAATCGTCTGGAATTTTATAAGTATTTTTTACGTACTCCGCGTATGCAGAACTATAACCTCCTTGGGGCTTAGTATACCGTTGCTGGGACACCCTGTATACTAATCTTATCTATACCAAATCTCTATACCAAATTTCATATCGATCTGTTCATTAGTTTTGGCGTGATTTAGGATAAACAGGCATACATCAATGCAAACATCCAGATATTTGTATTTAGAAAATAATACGAATAATTTTACATTGTTAATCTAGATTTAAACAATCAACAATGTTATATGAATTTAGTAACAATTAAAACATACATTATTTCATACACTTACTTTTATAAAACAATCTACCGTTTTATACCTGAAGAATAAATAATAATCATCCCATCCTCACAAACTTTCTCGTTCATAATTATTGTAGTAAGATTGACAGCATATCATTTGGAAAATTCTTAAAAAAGTACATACAAATAATTATTACGAATAAATTTTAAACAAGTACAGTAGCTTTCGAGTTAATCTTTATTATTCCTGTGCATTTCTTTTACCACTTTCCTACGTATAAATAAGGTTTGGCGAACACTAGAATTATTGAAGTTAATATTTATATTAATTTATTGAATGTAAAAGTTTTGATGTTTGGTTGTATAGATGTATGTATGTTTGTTACTATGAACTTATAACTTTTGATCGGATTTTTATTAAACTAGGTAGTTTTATAGCTATCGACATAAAGCATAAAGTAGTAAAATACCTTTAACCGTAACAGCGTTAGAGCACGTGCAGCAGGGACGAGTAGCTTGTTAAAAAACAAATATTTTATTAAAGACAACGGCTATCATAACAGAAATATTAGCAGAGCTAATTTTCATGTAACTTATTTATTTATCTTATATGTTCATAATGTAAATTGAATGATTAAATAGTCTGTATTTAAATAGAAAAGATATATTGAAATACGTCCAGTTGCAATCTGTGTTATACAAATATTATATACCAAATACCAGCAAAAGGCATATTTTTGTGTGAGACAGTTAAAAATATCCAAATGTATACTTTAAACATGCAAATTCCAATATGTAATAAAAGTTCTATAAAATTGTAATAATGGACAATTTTTTATTTTACCTAATACAAATATAGAAACACACTATAGTCCTCCTAATATTCCTCCTGGAATATCCAACATAATATATAAAAAAATAAATACATGTAAAATTTCCGATCAACAACCAACTGAACGACGACCCTTACAAGATAATACTCCACCTCTGTTTTCCGCAATAATAAAGGATTACATCTGATATTTTGAACCTTATTTCCAATTAAATAGAGTTTATTTTCTTTTAACATCTCCAGCCGGTTACACTAGCAGTTAAGGCGAAGCAAGTTTTTACTATATGTATTACGGGTTCGATTCTCGGCATTTAACGAGACACCGAGATAATTAAGAGCTAATGAATGTGTTGCCATATAAAAAATAACTTAATTGAGGGTTCATTGATGTTGAAAACTGTAAACGTGGGAATAGGTTGTGACGTAAGCGCGGTTAAGCAATATTACGCAGGGTCAGGTTTTGGATGGGTCATTTGACGACACTTTATGATTTGTGATAAAATGTTGATGGAAAATTACATAAATCGATATTATACACCTGTTTAAGGCTTCTGCTTTTTGGGAAAAATTAAGATAATATACATACCTACCTATATATGTTGTGTTGGTGTCAATAAACAATCTAATAGAAAAATTTCTCTCGATCAAGAAGCCCATATTACTACGAAGACATTAGATATCAACAAACTATTTGCACTTTGTTGTTTCTTTCTTTTTTTCTTGTTTCTCATCCCATACAAGATTTTAATAGAAATGAATCTTTCTATTAAGAGATTTCAGAGCATTTTCGATAAGAATGTTCTTACGTTAAGAAATAAACAAATTAATAAGAATCTTATTACAAATCTTATTTGTATTTATCATCGTAAATAGAATAAAAAAACTTTCAATACACTTCCCGCCTTTCTATTTTTAGTTTCGCCTAAAGCAATTCTCAATTAACAATCGTTCTTTAACTGACTCAATTTCTCACCAATTATTCAATTATAGGGAACGGCTCTACCTATTTAGATAACAACAGTTCAATATGCGTTTCGAAATGAGATCATATTAAGTTGATACTGTATGTGCATTCTAGAGAGATCTTTTTTTGAATTTTTATGAGTAAAACTTTACATAAGTATACCCATTTGAATGTATAAGAAAGCTTCGTCTTTTTATCGTAATTTGTATATTACACAGTCAATTATTTATAAAGTAAATATTAGTCAGCTTAAAACAAATAGTTTACATTAAAGGTTCTCAAAATTAAATTATTTATTTACTGTAAAAAAACAAATCTATTCCCAACATACAAACCAAAAACTTCGGGAAATTGTGACCATAAAACAATACAATGTCTAGCTTCCACCTATTTATCAAAAATCGTACGTAAAATTTTAATTGTAATGCTTCAAAGGATTATGATCTTAAATTCAATAGCCTGTGTTGCGTAAATCCAATAACTTATGTCAATCAGTTCGGATCAACCGTATCAACGATCTAGGTGTAAATCTTAGAAAATGTGCGGCCAGTAAAATAGCGGATTATAGAACAATAAAGAGGTATTATATTATATGTGGTAGAAGTAAGTTGTTGTAAAGTTGCTTTATACTATATTTTAATAAATAACAAAAACCAAAGCCTTTCTTTTAATAAATAAAAAGTCCTACGAATGGCGAAGTTCTGCCGCAGATTTAAAAACATTCACTTAAATTATAACTTTATGAGTAGATTAACAATTTTAAGCCTATCAAGTATTTGCAAAAAAAAATTTGAAAGGACGATAACAATATTTAAATCTACCATAAATACAAGAGTCATATTATAAACCAATTTTCACGTCTTTCATATCGTTAATAACATCGTTTTATTAAATACTAGCTTTCCGCCTGCGGCTTCGCCCGCGTTTTCAAAGAAAAACCCGCATAGTTCCCGTTCCCGTGGGATTTCCTGGATAAAACCTAGCCTATGTTGCTCAGTGAAGCTTTCTAATTGTAAAAGAATTTTTGAAATCGGTCCAGTAGTTTATGCGTGAAAACCATACATACATACATAATTACAAACCTTTCCTCTTTATAATATTAGTATATTATTACCGCGAGGCGCGTCGAACGCGGCAACTGATACACAAAAATAATCCTTATGGCAAGATTCTGTATTCACGCGCGATGACTTATAGCGTATTTCATGTATAACTTTGGTGTTTATACACCAATTTACATGATTCTTTTTTTATTGAATAGGTAATAAATTTAAGAACATTTGTGTCGTACATGATTTCTATGTAGCTTTAACCATTAAGGCTGCACACGCGACGGAAGCTTAAAAAATGGAGTAACTTCTCCCGTTTTCCCAATATTTCCCTTCACTGCTCTGCTCATATTGATCGTAGCGTAATAAAAAGTATACTATAACCTGCCCAGGAGTATGAAGAATAATTGTGCCAAATTTCGTTAAAATCCGTCGTGTAGTTTTTGTTTCTATAACGAATATACAGACAGACAGACAGACAGACAGACAGACAAAAATTTTACTGATTGCATTTTTGGCATCAGTAGCGATCCCTTATCACCCCTTCATAGTTTTTTTTTAAATATATTTCATGTACAGAATTGGCCTCTCTACAGATTTATTATAAGTATAGATATATTTTCTACGAGATAGTACTTTCCCTTATCATTATTTTAAACAAATCAAACAATTTCCCTAATTTCACGATCTACAATGAACATTCTAAATTCCAACCTTAACTTTTTAAACGCCTATTCCATGGCCATGCCTAACGAAGACGTAATAAATTAAAGATGGCGTCGAATTTGCCCGATATTTACAGCACATCGCCTTAACAAGCCGTGTTATGTTCGTATAAATTTAATTAAACACCACGCTCCGTCGAAATCAATTAATTTGTACATGATTATTATAATATCTCTGGTTTACACTTTACAGTACTTTTGAGGTATTTATTGACTAGCTGTTGCCCACGACGTCTGCGTAATAAGGAAATTATAAATAAGTACTGACTTAAATCTTATCTTATTTAGTGGAAAAGATAAATTTTCATGGTACAAACTTTCGTCCCCTATTTTATCCCCTTAGTGGTAGAATTGATCAAAATCCTTTCTTAATAGCGGACGCCTACGTCCTAATATCTACCTGCATGCCAAATTGAGATTCACATCATTATTATAATAAAAAAAAAACACACAGCTGTAGCTTTCTTATGCTGAAAGATTTAAAAACTAGTCAAGTAGTATTAAATTTCGTCCACTACAAATGTACAAAAGCTCCTTCATAGACTTTATATAGATAATCTTCTATATAATAACGAACGATCTTATAAGGGTTCCTTTTCGGACTACAGAACCCTAAAAATGATTCACCAAATGTATTGGTAAGCACAAAACTCGAGGTCGGCTAAATCTATTTCGTTAATTATTTTTTTATAAAAATTTTATATAAATTCCTTGAAGCACGAGGATGGTTCTTATGAAGAGAAAACGTAAACATGTACCACAGGCCAAGTCGGGGCGGATCGCTAGTTACTAAAGTGTGAATTAATCTTCATCTAAATTCCCTTTTCAGAAGTAATCTCTTCCCATAACTTATTTAGTGGGTGTACTTGAAATTAGTGATGAGTACATTATATACCACCTACATACAATTATCTTGGCAAGTAGGCGCTTGGCCGTTAAATTTTATTGCCTCTAAATACATGTGTATTGTTCAGTAATCTAATCTTGAATCAAATTAGTTGGTTCCATGATAACAATTTTACATAAAACATGGTGGTTTACCTAAAAATATGGGAAGAACATAATAAATTATCATATCTATTAGTAAGTTTATTCGATAACAGTTCAACATGCTATTTTATTACACACATACTTTCCACCCGCGGCTTCGCCCACGTAGTCAAAAGAAAACCCTTACAGGGTAACATTTCAATATTTTAACACAATAGCTAGACCTAGACCAGTAAGCATGTCTGTCAGATCTAAGCACTATAATCTGATATCCACGCCAATTTAAACTAGCCAAGATGACACAAAAGATATTTTACTTTACTTTCGATGTTAGCCAGGGCCGGATTTAACCTATTAGAGGCCCTAACCATGTAGAGATTATTGCTATCTTACCTATCTACATAATTTATGTCTACGAACATCCATTTAAGAGTTAAGTACATCTTTTATAAACTGTCATAATAACAATTGGAAATCGTTTTAAAATGTGGTGGTGGAAAAACGAGTAGAGATGTTAATAATATAATTTTAATTATCACGGGACCTAGATTATGCTTAAAGTACCGACAAAATGAATAGTTTATCCCAATTTGTTTCTGTTTATAGAATTCACTATACGCGAGAGTAAGGCGGTTGTATTATATAATACTAGCTTACCACGCGCGGCTTCGCCCGCTTTGTCTAAAACCTAATAAATTATATACTAAAGCCTTCCTTTTGAATCACTCCATCTATTAAAAAAAACCGGATCAAAATCCGTTGCGTAGTTTTAAAGATTTAAGCATACAAAGGGACATAGGGACAGAAAAAGCGACTTTGTTTTATACTATGTAGTGATATACTAGAAGGTCCGAGAAATATGTTTAAAACGTCAAATACTAAACAGGGCCTATGCCTCCAAGTCAAATCACAAATGCCCTATTTACACCACTTGTATCGGCCAGTGAATCGTTTATCAAACTACTGGCCATAAGTCACTACGATTGTTGCAGTATCAGAGATCACAGGTAATAGGAATATTTTGTATCATTGAGATTTTGGAGCGACAAGTCCGGGTTGGTTAGGTTTGTGATCCATAAAGGATAGAATATGTTTGAAGGGTGTTATTTTAAATAACAGTTTGTCGAATTGAATAGACTAGTTTAAATATATCAAAATCAATGCTAATGTTATTAAGAAGTAAAGTTTTTGAGTTCGTATAGACTATAGAAGGACTAGGGACTAATTATCTAGTACTAATTAGGGATGTTAATTCTTTCACTAGTATCAATCTACAATATTCTTTAGTAACATATTATGCTATATTTTCAGTTAATTTTATTTTTATGATATTAATTATTTTTTATAGTGTCACAGTATAAAGACATGGCTTTTACAATCAATTATCTCATTCATGTGCTAAAAGTATAGCTTCCAATAGAAAAACTATACCAGTGGACTACAATAACACCAAAGTTTAAGTAACGCACGGCGTTTTGCCGTAACTGTACAAGGCAAGCCATAATCAAGTTGTAAAATCTTATTTAATATATTACTTAGTGTCTGTTTTAAGTAAATTGTTTTAGACTAGTGACGCGTCATTTATATTGTTATGTAATTTCTAATTCTCTGTGTTATATTTATTGTAACGCCCACGCTTCGCTCGCTGTGTATAGCGCCGCGGTTGTTGTACATACAAATTTCATATCTCTATATTACCACATTTTATTTATTTATTTAACACTTTATTAGTTGTACAAATAGGAAACCTTAGAATAAAATTTTACTTAATTTAAGCTTAGATATGTGTACAATAGTTAAATTATATAACGTTGGAATGAAAAGATATCGAATATTAATGAATTTGACTAATTATACTCGACGTATGTAATATTATAAGAAATTACACACGAGGGCGGGTTAAATATTAGTTTGAATGTA
>CAJQZM010042161.1:0-70758 GCA_907164665.1 Colias nastes | reverse complement strand
AACCGGTCTCTCAGTGCCAGAAATGAGAAAGGGAGCCTCCTCTTAAGACTGTTTCCCGTAAATTTTAAATAGATTCGTATAACTTTCGATAAATGCTTTCTATTTATCTCTAGTTTTCTCGGCTAAACCAAACAGCAATACAAAACGAAGTTTGAAATAAAATAGCTGAAAGGCATTGGTCGCGGAAGAATTCCAACCAATACCCGCGGCCCCATCATTAAAGCGGCTCGACGGAACACAGTGGGGTTTTAGTCGGTAAGAATCCGACATAACCCACGGCTCCTTTCCCGAGGGCCGTCGGTATCATTGGAAGATTACCCTACTTTAAAAAAAAAGGTAGGTGCAATCATAGGCAAGTATTTTGTCAAACATCAATCCCCAAACAGTTGATATTGAGGTTGTAAGTTTTACCGTGGGTTTGTAACCAAATCGTTGTACACAACTTGTAGTCACACATACAAAAAACCATCTCAACGAAAATCTCAACAAATTTCGCACACACACACATACACGTATCTACACGACTCACTCACACACACACGCGGCGGCCTGGATGCAAATATCGACGAACCCGGGCTCATTACATTCGACTTTGCTTTGTATAGAAAATAAACATCGGCAGATAGGCAATAGATTTAGATATCTAGACTACCTATATACTAATAAATTATTATTAGCTGGCAAACGTTGTTCTGCCCTACTCTTATCACTTACTAGTTGTGCTCCGCTGTTTTACCCGCATTGCTTCGCTCCTGTTGGTCTTAGCGAGATGATATATTATAGCCTTCCTCGATAAATGGAGTATCTAACACCGATAGAATTTTTCAAATCGGACCAGTATTTCCCGAGATTAGTGCGTTCAAACAAACAAACTCTTCAGCTTTTTAATATTAGTATAGAATACTAGCTGACCCGGCAAATATTATTCTGACTTACTCTTATCACTTAGGGATATGAAAATTAGATGTTGGCCGATTCTCAGATCTACCAAATAAGCACACAAAGTTTCGTGAGAAAAGGTCGAGCCGTTTCCGAGGAATATGATAACGTGAAGAAAGGAGTATTGTAACGAATCAAGATATAGTTTACTAGCCTTCCGCCGCGGCTTCGCTCAACTTTGATCTTTATATTGTCCAAGTATAAATTAACCTATATATTATTCCAGGTCCAAATCTATTTGGAAATAAAATTGCAGCAAAATCAGTTCAGCAGTTTTTACTTGAAAGAGTAACAAATTTATCTATACAACAAGATAATATTAAACTATAATAAATAGCCTGTGGCTTCACTCGTGGCATTTAGTCTAAAAGTAATTTAGCTTATGTGCTAATCCAGACTATAATCTATCGCCGTGCCAAATTTCATCCAGAATCGATACGCCGTTTTTAGGTCAAAGAGGAACAAACGTACATCCTGGCAGACATTCGCATTATTAGAATAATTCAAAGGATAGGATAGCTTAATCAATGTCAACATAGATTTTTACAAATTAGATTCTAGAAAATATACTATCATCGACCTTAAAACCGCAAACTAAATTTATTTTGAACCCTACCGATATATTATTTGTCAGTACCTATACATCTAAAACGAATTTTAGGTTATTAACTTCGACAAATTTTATTTTATTTTTGCTTATTGTATTTAATAGTTAATGCATATTTATATAAAGAATCAAGTAATTAAATCATAATTTTAAATCACTTTTTAAAATTTTTTCCATCTACCCGCATCCGAACATCGGAACAACAAAAAACAAATTAAAATGTATAAAATAGCAAAAGGCGAACATGCTCAGAACTCAATTATACATACCCACAAAAACACAAATATTTCCGAAAGTAAACTTTATATTTATATTACATTTAATAAAATACACTTTATCTCCATACACATAAGATCTATTTTCCCTTATCAATTTATTCGTGGGTATATAAAATTGAGCAATGACATTTCACGTGATCACAGCGGTCATAACTCAGTGAATAATATGTTCATTCGCGAACAATCTATAAAAAAATTACCATACAATTTTCTAGAACAGTATTTTTAACTCTTTCAACTTCAATTACGTTATTAATAATAATAAATTTAGAAATTGTCAAAGAAACTACTAGAACAATATTATTAAGTTCTTGAATTACGTCCTCATCAAAAATCTATAAAGAAATAGCCATGGAAATTTCTAGAACTACTGTTCTATCATGTTCTATATGTTTATTAAGTTTTTCAACTTCTACAATTACGTCATCATCAAAAACCTACATAGAAATAACTATAATCTTCTAGAACATTCCGGGTCAACGACCGCTATCATCACGTGACACAATCATCAACTTACCGTTCTCAAATCATCGTCTTTATCCAAGATGCGCAGTCGAGTCGACGTCTCTGGACTCGAATCTTCCGTCGGCTCACTTATTGTACTCTCTGTACTCGTCTCCATAGATTTAACCCCATCGTCTTCTATCTTTTCCGTACGTTTTTTCAGGAAGTTCTCATGTTCAAACGTTTTATTTTCGAACCCAGTACCGTTCGGTGATTCTATGTCGTTCTCTAGTGTAATGCGATCCTCTGCATCAATGTATTTGAGGTTCACTTTAGTTTTCTTTTCCGCTTTAGGCGAAGTGCCTGTAGCGACTGGTTGGGATATTTGTATATAGGAAGCGAAATTTGACGTGTGTTTTGGCGTCTTCACTTGTTTTTCTATATCATTCTTTAATTCTTTAAGCTTAACCTCTGGGCTGTTGCGTAGTTTCTTACGTTCCGCGTAATCTGTGTCCCCGTTTTCAACTTGAATTACCGTGGACATTTCTAGTATTTTTCCTATTGGATTGTTAGGGTCTAGCTGGCTTTTGATACTGGCAAGCTTGTCTGACTGTAGTTTTCTGTTTAGAGACGTTGACATGGCCGTTTTTTCCACTGCCGGTTTGGCTAGCGACACCGGTTCAGATATAGTTTTACTAAGAGTCGCGTCGTTTATTTTGCTTGGGGAAACTTCCCATCTGCCGTTCAAGCCATTCTTTTCACTTGGCATATGTATAGGTACGGGTTGGTCATCTTTCGGATTGATTTTCGTGTATCCTGTTGTACCATTTTCACATTCTTTGAGCTGACTCAAATACTGTTCAACCGTTTTGGAGGGGTATTTAGATTCGTTAGCCGGCAGTTTAGTGACTGTCATTTTGTCAAATCTCTTTCTGATCTCAGAGACGGAGGGCACCTCATTGCCATTTGAGTCCTTAATGCCGTTAGACATAGAGTTCCTTTTGCTGTAACTCGGCGTCGGCGACGAGTCCTTGTACCTTCTGCCTTCCGGTCTCTGATCGTTGAAAATTGTACACTTAGCGAGATATCATGAGGCAATTAATGAGGTATAGCGTGTGATCGTGTGTTAGTTCTAATAAATTCCGCACATGCGTCTATAAAATTTTTTCGAATTTACCTATGTTACTACGATGCAATTGCTAAAATTGTCACGTGAAAGACGCATTTTGGCAAAAAACACTCCTAAAAGAAAATAATTTTGACCAATATTACTGACCAACTAGAACTTTATTGTCTCGACTTTCAAGCGACATATTTTAAAGCCAGTTTTTTGATAGCTCTTCTTTAGTGCGATGTTAAGAACATGAACACACAATACACGCTCACACGGCGTTGTTTGTCCACGGAATTTGGATATTTACAAATATTATGGAACTATGAAAAGCGATATTAAAAACCACATCATCCAAATATGTACAGCATTTATACACGAGCAAGATACTTTTATTTCTGCAATTTATATTAAATTACATTAAAATATAAATCACCACAGAGCAAGATTATAGTTTATTTCAAAATGTAAATAACATCATCTGGGTTGTAAAAGACAAAAATTACAACCTTTAACTTATAAGCAGAATAAATCACAAAAATTCCGTCGACAAACAACCCAACAAAAACGTGATATTAAATAACGGTGCTGCCAAATTATATTTACCTCTGAAATCGTCGCCGCTGAGTTCCTCGGCTTCCTGTTTCTCAACTCGGGCGCAGGCGGCCTGCCAATATCATTGGAGATCGACTTCGACCTGGATATCTCCCCATAGCTATTCTGTTCTCTACTCTGCTGAATTCTCTGCGTTAGCGGCACGTAATTCGCTGGCGAATATTTGTTGTACAACTCCGCTGCGGACATAGCAAGAGCCGTCGAGGACAGGACATTCCTCTTGGACCTATTGAGGTCCGAAGTCCGGCTGCTCTCACTTCTAGTGGTCGACACATCTCTGGACCTGGATTCACTCCTTTCCGAACGATATCTAGAGGATATTCCACTATCAGAATCTGTGACGCTTGGCGCGCGGGAATTCCTCCCATATTCGACTAGGGAAGTTTTCCTTTCCCTTTTGCCATCTACGTCGGAGTATCTAGATCTATATTCTGTCGTTCTATCGCCGTAGCTGCTTCGTAAGGTCGACGTAACGTAAGTCCCACTGCTGGATCTGTAGTATGGCTTGTCTATACTTGAGGATGAGGTTAAGGAAGATCGATAGGATCCCGTCAGGGTGGAGGATGTGGGAGTATAACGAGTGGGCGAAACGACCGGCATTCTGGCAGATTACGATTCCTTAGTTGTATTTGAATCTGGGCGGTCGCTGTTTTTGCATTTTCATCACCACCTGCAAGAGAATACGATCGATGAAAATTGACGCATTTTCAAGTACGTCTCGAGGTGAAATTTACATGTGTATCAGATTTATCGTGGATAAGTAATTGATGTACGAGTTAAGTAAAATGTCATGGTCAATATTGTGTGCGTACATAGGGGTCGTCAGTGTGTACTTATAAAATAATCTATTTTTATGTACGCAGGTAACATGATTGAAATTTTTTGATAAAATTTGAAAGAATAATTATAATAGGAATAATTTTTTTAAGGAAACAAAATCTGTTTCTAAGTAAGGATATAAAAAAGTATTCATTTGTATATTATCGCAAACGTAAATAATCAATACCAGCTACTGATAACATTCAGTGAATATTTAAATACATTTGATAAGAAACAGCTGATTTCCCAAAACAATATCATATCAAATATATGATGCACCTATTGATCATAGACAACACAAGTACACCTACCATAGACTACAGAAGAAAATATCATAGACATAGACAGTTTTAACTTTTAACAAAATTCATACTATAAACAACATTCAAACCATATTATTGCAGCATCAAAGTGCATGCACTGCTTATCACAGACTAGCTGTGCCCCCCGGTTCTACCCGCATTTCTCCGCTCCTTTTGGTCTTAGTGTGATGATATATAGCTTATAGCCTTCCTCGATAAATGGGCTATCTAACACCGAAATAATTTTTCAAATCGGACCAGTAGTTCCTGAGATTAGCGCGATCAAACAAACTAACTCTTCAGCTTTATAATATTAGTATAGATTATGTACAATCAACAGAATACATAATAATACAAATCTATGTGTTTAGTAACTTCACACCTACCACAAAAATAACAAAAAAATTGCATTCTCACCAATCCTTGATAAGTGTATAAAGTTTGAATTAAATCTGTCCGTTTAAAGTGCGTCAAAATCGAGTCTAAAGGAGTCGGTTACATACAAACATACAGGTGAAGCTAATAAAAATCTTAACCAATAGTTAAACAGTTACAGACAATCTCACTTATTAAACAAGTAAATTATCATTGACATGCTAACAAGGCAAGGACATCTTATTATAAATTTATCTTTTATATCAAAGATTTTGTCACGTAACTATGTAGAAAGAAAATAAATTATGTGATTATTTTTATAATTTAACAACAATAACAAAATAAAGTTATATTTTATGTGGATTGAACAACAGTAGATTCTTTTTCGTATTTCCAAACAATCTCTGAAAATACCATACCTAGTATATCTATACAAATGGTATATACAAGTTACTGCAGTATTATCTAATGTACATGTAACATCTTAAAAAGTTATGGCTTCCATGCAGTGGCCAGTGATAATAAAATTATATAATAACTTAGTTCAAGTCATCTTTGACAACTTTAATATTTTGGCAACGCCATCTCTTTTAACTGATTGTCTATTTATTAATTTTCTAATTATTATGAAAACACTTGCCTCGACAAATACTTTTCTGCCTTATTACACAAAATACTTGAAGAATTCTATATCAGTCTTTTTGTTGCAGTGGATTTTGATAACAAACATGTAAATTTAATATATGCTGATTATATTTCAATGAAATGATTTCATAAAACGATAAATGCAGTATTCAATGTAATATTTCAGAGGAAAGTTTTTGTTTGTTTATAATTTATTAACTCGAAAATGACTGTAGCTGTTATAGTATACTTTTAGTAATAAATAGGCTATATTTTTTAATCTTACTCTATCCTCGGTAATTCCAAGTAAGTATATACATTATTTATTTATTCCATATGTTTAATGTAAAATCGGAACAGACTGGGAATTTACGAAAAGGTGAACAACTTTAGAATCAATATGCGTATGTTATCTTAGTTTGTTTTATATATAGTTAATTAAATAAATAATATCCTTGATTATGTTTTTACAGAAAAATATATACCACAGGTTCGGAAAGCAGTTTCTTCAGAGAAGAAATTCTGTAGTTGCCCATTTAAACTCATATCAATGTAACATACTTAAAATTATATAATAATCATTCCAGAAAACTGTCCTGTCCTAAAAACTGCATAAAATATGCAGAACATGAATCTATATTAGAAATGATCAAAATAGGTTATGCAGGTTTCCTGTTTAATAGACATACACACAAACAAATTATCAATATTTTCTTCAACTGATAATACTGTCTTATAATACAGGCAATAGTAAACATTTTAAATTTATTTTAAACTTGAGTTACAGTCAACTAATACTTCGTTTTTGCACATTGTCTTAAGAAGCCATAGAAAAACAACAAAATATGGGTCAAATTAGTTCTTTCTAATTGGTTAAAACCTAAACAATGACTAAGGTTATATGAATTAAGGCAGACAGTGTCATAACAAGATGTGTTTCTAAGAATTAGCACTATAGTATCACTACATAACTAGTACATATCTATACTAATATTATAAAGCTGAAGAGTTTGTTTGTTTGTTTGAACACGCTAATCTCGGGAACTACTGGTCCGATTTGAAAAATTCTTTCGGTGTTAGATAGCCCATTCATCGAGGAAGGCTATAGGCTATATATCACCACGCTAAGACCAATAAGAGCGGAGCCACGGGGGTGAAACCGCGCGGTACAGCTAGTATTTAAATAAATTGAGACAAATTTAAAGTGAACCCTTTTGAATGTTGTAAATATCAATAACTGTATGACACAAATACCTGTATTTTATATAGAACAAGAACAGAATTGTTATATTTAGATTTTCGTGGAATAACTATAAAAAGGCCATTTTAATGCTTTATATGAGTGATATATTGATAGTTATGACTTTACACTAGTTTTTGTACTAAAAATTATTTTTCTTAGTATAGTTCACATATTTAGAAACTAAGTATTAACTATGTTCTAGTGACTGTATCCAAAATGTTGATTGTGCTACAGCCTTGAGCTTAAATTTTATAACTTCGACCTTGTGGGTATGGCATCAAAAACAGACATTCAGTCCATTATTTAAACTTATTATGTCAAGGTCATGGGAATTTTGGACGTGAGATACCATAACAATTACGAATCGTCCACCAATTTTTATATTTACTTTCGTATACGACAAATTTGAACGCAGTTGGTGGCGACTGAAATTTGACACCACGCTCGGAAAAGATAATCCCACAAAGTTCAGGCAATTATTGTTTGTCATAAGCTTCAAAATATGTAAAATCACTTTCACACGACTCACCCGGCCTCTCTTTGGCAAAATCACGAAACACACTCCAAAAATATACCTTGTTTTATTTTTAGCGACATCGAAAACTTTTCGTTCGTGTTCAACGCAATTGCTTCACACTATTTTTTTATCACATTTGTGAATTATAATCGATATAGAATATTGTTAGCGATGATATTTCGTGATACTCACAATATAAATCAAATAATACTGGTAACCAAAGAAACTGATTCAACAAAATAGTTATTTTTCTCTTCACTGGTCGATCGTAAAACTAGATTTAATAGAACACGAGTCACACACTTCTCCAGGCACTTTCGTTTGTAAAATTGATGGAAAATGGACCGTAAACGCCGTATTACATTTTTCTTATGCGCTCATGTAATTTTAGAAGACTAGAGGCTCCATTCGAGATTCGAGTGACGTCACACAAATTGTTGGCAATCCTATATTTTGCTTAACTTCCGTCTCGAATTCTTCAAGGATTTTAGTCCTTGTTGCGTTACAATAAAGTTTATAGTCACCACTGTGACAGAAATTTGACTTTTGGTATTTAGTGTTGCTATGTATAAAAAGCAATCTTTTTTTCCTTTTTAAATAATCAGATGTAAACATGACGTCATGTCTGACTCATCGTACAATAGTGTGAAGTTAGCGCAAAGATAATTCTTTGTATTTTTATCAACTTTTAATTAATTTTCATTAATTGAAATAATCTAAAATCAATAAATGTATTTACCAAATTAAATTGATAATATTATAGTACACACACTATATCTTATAAAATATAACATTGAATTTTTATTACTTCTTCTATTCCACACTAGATGGCGCTAAAATTAAATATACCTAAACTATATTTAGTTTCCGCGCCATCTAGTGTTGAATAGACACAATATCTTATTAATAACATTGAGCTTTTATTACTTCTTCTATTCCACACTAGATGGCGCGAAAACTAAATATACCTAATCTACATTTAGTTTCTGCGCCATCTAGTGTTGAATAGACACAATATCTTATTAATAACATTGACTTGTATTACTTCTTCTATTCCACACTAGATGGCGCGAAAACTAAATATACCTAATCTACACTTAGTTTCCTCGCCAGCTAGTGTTAAAAATATAAAAAAATCACAACTCAATCATACAAAAAATCTTATTTGTATTGAATAATTATAGCTCAAATATTCGTTTAAAATATATCATACATATTGTTTCGATTTACTTGCGACATAAATGTAAATTATACCAATAAATCCATCTAACTAAGTACTTACTCCAATATCCTATCCTACTAATATTATAAATGCGAAAGTTTGTGATGTAATAGACCAAAATGAACGGTATTCCAGCTACTGTTTATTCGATAGCCTAATAAAATATTGTAAAAAATAAACTGTGAAGAATCATATTAAAATTCAATAGGCTAATAATTTTTTGAATTCGGTCCAGTAGTTCTCGAGATTTACGCATTCAAAGAAACAAACTCTTCATCTTTATTTTACTATTATAAAGGATTAGATTTATAGATTAAAATTATAAACTTCGCCATGAATATTATTTCCAGCTTATTCTTTTCAGTCGATAATTTTCCAATTTTAAAACTAGATGGCGCTGTGCGAATTGACAAATAATATTTGTGCATTGCATGATACATTACGAAAGTTTCTAAGTAATTTTTTTAACCAATATTAATTGTTATAATTTTATCTAGTAGAACGTGTTAATTGCTTAAGAAATAAGGGGTAGTAGGGTAAGGTTAATAAAACAACAAATTGGTACACAAACGATTTATTTTTATCTAATATTACCTATATGAACATTAATTTTACAATACCTACGATGAATGAAAAGAATATTTATTCAATTTTTTTTACTTAAACTTAAATGATGGAGGTTTTCTTAAAATTTTATTCTAGAAATAGTACCTAGGTATATAGCATTTGTCAAACCCATCAAAACTTAGACTATTGCAAGAAAGTAACTATACCTAATATACAAAAATACATTATTAATTAGTTTAATAGGTACACAATTATTGAGCTGAAAATTTTAGTTTACTTCTTATAAGATTCTAATTCGTTCGATTAATAGGTACTTACTATAACCTACTCAGAATTTTGTTTTACATGACTGAAAATCAATTTTTTATATCATGCTTTTTCACTGCTACCATGCGACATGTCTAACTGGAATGGCCAATAAATTCAGCATTTAGGGAATCAGCTCTGAGATTTGCGAGATCCTTCAATATTAATAATAATAAGTCTTTGTGTATTTACATGATGGTGGTTTTCTTAAAATTTTATTCTAGAAATAGTACCTTTATCATCCACCACCATCACCATCGTTTTTGTTTATTTTGATGATTATTAATTGAGGTTGTGAAATAAAGATATTTTTATTTTTATTTTTTATATAGCATTTGTCAAACCCATAAAAACTTAGGGGAAGCTGAGGTAATACGATCCCTGGAGGTCAAATGATCCCCCGGTGTAAATCAGAGACAAGTAGTGCCATCTATTTAAATACGCATGAAACATATTCCCTGCACCCCTGCCAGTTGCCTCTTTAAGGTGATTGCTACGATCTGTTCCCAGCCAATGTCCCGCTAGATGGCGCTGAATTCTACATTTCTAGTTTATTTGAGTTTTTGCGTAATTGGAAAAGATTAAGGTCGTAGGAATAGTCATGGCGGTTACTAAATATTATATTTTATTGAAATATGTCATATCATTGCCTTAAAATCCACCCAATTCGGTAAAAAAATGCATTATAACATCTGTCATTGCATACAGGGTCGTTTACACACACAGACGTATACAAAAATGATAAAGATTTAAGTCTAGATGGCGTGAATGTAAAACAAGTAGGATTGTTATAAAAATAAAAGTTATATTTGTTGGCGTAAACTATTTTGTTGTAATTTTGGGAAATAAATAATGTCAAAATTGATTACAATAAAACGCAGTTTTATTTTATTACATTACACTATTGTTTTTTTTATCAAAACATGTATTTGAAGTAGCATATACCTATGATATAATATTATGCTAAGAATAATTATTCATACAACAACAAATCTAAAACACTATTTACTATGGAAAAAAACCAGGAAGGTGAAAAAGATATTTACGATTTCGACGCACTCGACTTTTAGTAAAATATAGTAGGTAAAAATTAAACAATGGTAATGTAAATTCTAAACAAACTACTACCAAAATACAATTAGAACAAAAATCATTTGACTTGTTTATTTCACCCAGAGGCCAGAGGCGGCTCGTGACAAAATTGTATAGGTGTTCACTTGAAATAAAACAACGAAAATACAATAGCGTTCGGGATGATTTATTACAAAAAAATGAGCACCACATTTTATAAATGTCTATAACACTAAAAATTACAAAGTACAGGCTATTTCAAAACGAATTCAATGACTAGGTATCAATAATTAGTAAATCACCGAATTTGCATTCGCGAGCGTAGGTATCCATAGTGTTTGTCACTGACGGTCACTGACCTCTATAACTTATAGTTATAGAGGTCAGTGGTGTTTGTTGTGTAAACATGTATGTATTTGAGTAGTTAGTAGCATATTATATTCTGAATTTCTGATCCATGCCTATTCACTCAAAACTAATAACACTAATGATTTGTAACAGTAAATTATTTCAATAGGTAGGTATTTGAACATTTCCCAACAAGACGTAAGAATAATTATTCGTAGGTATACAAGATACAATAACAAATCTAATACACTATTTATTATTTTATTATTTACTAGCGGTCCGCCCCGGCTTCGCCCGTGGTACATGTTTACGTTTTCTCTCCATAAGAAGTAATAGCTAGAGAGCTAGCGCAAAGCTACCTGTATGTATTTGACCAGACCTGGATTTTTGTGTGTTGATTCCCCTATACCTACTATACATGAGATGAGGAGTCACTAAGCCCAGAGTGGTGGACGGGGCGCGCGCTTAGGTAAGACAGGTGGAAATTTTTGGCGAACTTTGAAACCATTTGACCACGTCTGCCATTTTGATATTTGAAAATAGATTATTATTACTATCGGAAAATAACAATGGCAGACCATTATCACGCGGATAACATTCTGGCAGACACTTATGAAAGTGCTGAAAAAAATACAATTTTGAAAGTATTTGACCAGATCTGCCATTCATATATTTTATTTATTAGGGTCTTAAAAACTTATTTTCGAAACGGCAGACATTTTCATTGCGTACAGACTTCAGCAGTCAACAAGACTTAGCTTCTACATGGTCAGATGTATATATGTATTACGTTCCCTGACCTTACATCAATGATTTACTTTATTAATGTTTTTATGGTCATTTACATTTAATTTTGAAAACTATGGAATAAAATTTATAAATTTGATGATACAAAACTAAATATACATTTGTAAAGAATCTCAAATATAAAGTTGTGTTGCAAATAACAAATCATCATTTAAATATTTAGTTTATTTCTTTATCAATTACAAAACAACATAAAAAAACACGCATGCATTTATTGAAATGTTCATTCATCATCACTATCGTATGGCGTTGTGTGACTCGTCTTCATAATCCATTGAATCGGATTCTGTAAAAGTAAAACGTAAATTATATAATAAAAGAAATGAGTAAAGTCAAAAATAATTATTAAAGAGTTAATCATTATAAACTTACCTAGTAAGGCAATGCCTTTGATGTCGCACGATGCCGCCGCGCCGCCAGTGTAGGTACTTCTGCTGCTACATGAAAATATGCTAGGGTTGCAACAAATGGGAAATAAAACAATTGTGATTATTACTATTATGATGTAATCATTTATTCATATGTACATTCAAAACAATTGCGATTATTAAATCTGATGTAATTATTTTTTCATAAATATATAATTATTATTAATTACATAATATATTGCACTGTGAAATATTTACGTATCACTTTATTTTTGATGTTCTTAATTGTCTTTTATAAAATTTAAGTGACGCATTCGCATTGGGATCAACAATCCGATAAGAAAAGAATGGAGACAACATATACATAGCTTTGATTTCAATTCTACAGATACAAAATATACAATCTATCTAAAATGATACAACGGATGTTTCCTGCGTTTTCTCGTCAAAATACCGAAACAACGTAATTATTGTATAGTAGTTGGGCGTGAAAGTAAAAAAACAAATGAAAAGTGTTTTCCATATGATTATTTATTAAATTTACGCGAAGAATAATTTCAACGATACAATTTAGTAACCGAGAATTCAGAGGATTAAAGAAAATACCTGCCTGATCATTTTATCAAACTCTAAAAGAATTATGGTTATTTCGCATCACTCGGTTTATTAGTTTGGTAATAATTATTAAAGGTAGTTACAACCCTAGCCATTGAGTCGAACGGTAGGCAACACAATATCGACTTTGTGCGGGTACATATGGTACATTTCTTCTTGCTGTGAAGCGTAATTATTATTATTAAGATTTTTTAGGCTATTTTGAATCAGCTGTTCTAATTTAATTCTAGAAATTTATTAAAACGTGATTTTTTTAAAAGTATATTATGAGTTTATAAATACCTCAACCAATAGTTATTGTGTCCTATCCTCATTTCTTTATATCTTGGTAGTTAACTAAAGTGTTAAATTTACATAACCTCAACAACAACATTTACACTGCCACTGCACTAAAACTAATATGGAATCCATCACACAGTCTATTGATCAGATGTTTGAAGTGTTTAACCACAGAATGGATGAGTTCCAAAAGGATCTCCAGACAATTTCAACAGCCCCAATGGGTAGCCCGTCTTCTAAATTAGCGTCTGACTTTACAGTCTTTCGCACATTTGTCTTGACATCACTACAGTGTCTACAGTCTGAGGTTATCCTCCTGAGTAACAAAACAAAAGTACCTACGACGGACGACCACGCTTCGAGTTGCCAAACACACAGCCAAACAACAATAATGAGTAATAAATTGTTTACAAAAAAAACAAGTTTTCCATTTTTCTGTATGAGTAGACAGAACTTCAAAACGCCACCTGCTACGGTTTATATTATGAACGATGGTTATAAAAATAAAAGTTATATTTGTTGGTGTAAACTATTTTATTGATCAATAATTTTGGAATTAACTGTCAACATTGATTACAATAAAACGCAGTTTTATTTTATTACACTATTGTTTTTTTATCAAAACATGTATTTGAAGTACCATATAATATTATGCTGATCCAAGCATTTTCACTCAAAACTAATATCACTAATGATTTGTAAAAGTAAATTATTTCAATATACATTTCATAACCAACAAGTAAGAATAATTATTATTATTCCTACCTACAACAACAAACCTAAAACACTATTTACTATGGGAAAATAACCAGGAAGGTGAAAAACATTATATTACCTATTATTTACGATTTCGACGCACTCGACTTTTAGTAAAATATAGTAGGTAAACATAATATTATGGTTTTGATTTTTGCTACTAGTATAAGAAAACTGCGTGTTCAAACTACTTGTTTGTCTGTCTGAAAATTCGGAAGTACTTTGGTAGTTTACCGATTTATAATAATATTGTATATATCGTTGTTTAAAAAATATTCAAACACAATAAAATATGATATACTGATTTATCACTGGTTTCAGTGATGAACTGATGAGTCAATGTTAGCCACTATACTTTCGTCATACGTGTGTATGATTGATGTGATTTGCAACGTGGTGATATTTCAGAAAAATCACGGGTCAAATTGTCCCACCGAAAATATAACTGCGTTATAAGAATAACTATACCTACGATAAATTATACATAATACAATATAGTCTCAAATGCATACTAGTGAAATATTTTATTTGAATCAATAAAATAAAAAAAAAATAAAAAATAATAATAATACAAAAATAAATTCACAACACAAGAAAATCCGCGCGCAAATCATAGCGCGTGACAATGAAATCAAGAACTTTCGAGCCGACGCGACACGGACGACGAAGGAGCCTAACAAAAGTACCTACAATCATAGGCGGCTCGTGACAAAATTGTATGGCCGTGTTCACTTGAAATAAAACAACGAAAATAGGTACCTACAATAGCGTTAGCAGTACAAAAAAAATGAGCACCACATTATAAATGTCTATTTATACACTAAAAATTATAGAGTATTTCAAAACGAATTCAATTATTATTTAGCAATAATTAGAAAATCCCCGAATTTGCATTCGTGATCGTATTCATAGTGTTTGTCTACACTAATATTATAAAGAGGAAAACTTTGTTTGTTTGTTTGATTGTAATGAATAGGCTCATAAACTACTGGACATTTTACCAATGTTTGCAAGTTTGTGATTACTTTGATAGTTTACCGATTTATAATAATTGTATACTTATATCATTGTTTAAAAATATTCAAACACAATATGATATAGGTACTGATTTATCACTGGTTTCAGTGATGAACTGATGAGTCAATGTTAGCCACAATACTAATCACTTTCGTCATACATGTGTATGAACTATGATTGATGTGATTTGCAATGTGGTGAAATTTCATAAAAATCACGGGCCAATTTTTTGTTTTGAATCCCACCGAAAATACATATATTACTAATTGCGTTATTAGAATAATTAATTACTATACCCACGATCAATTATTACAATTTACAATATAGTCTCAAATGCATACTAGAGAAATATTGCAATTTGAATCAATTAAAATGCATAGCATACAAAAATAAATTCACAACACAAGAAATTCCGCGCGCAAATCATAGCGCGTGTCAATGAAATCAAGAATGTAATTTTATATCAAGCCGACGCGACGCGACGACGACGCCGAACTAAAGTAGTACCTACAGTACCATTTACCTTCAGTGTACAATACAGTTTACAGACCTACGACCGACGGACGAACAATAATGAGTAATAAATTGTTTACAAAAAAAAACATAGTTTCTAAGGTCATTAGTTTTATTTTATTTTATTGTTATTTTCTTTGAACGATTGGAAATGAAATTACTCAATTTTTACACAGAACTTTGATTTATTAGAATTATGCTCATTATGTATAAGATAACGAACGCGAATGCACGACATCTAGCGTCAATGTCTAAACATCGCCTTTCGTTTAGACATTGACGCGCTAGATCTGTAATAAGTATATAGTCTATGCGCTAGATGTCGTGCAGCGTGCTTTATGTCGTGTTTCGCTTGGCAAAAGTCACGCACACTACTGTAGAAGTGTCAAATTTTTCCGGTATTTTACTGTTGTTTTTCTAAGTAAATATTGTAAATTATTGATTAAAAAGGTCGAACGCGCACACATTTCATTATAGAGAAGTGATAAAATGATTAGTTTTAAAGAAATAGTGTCTGTGTTAAGTGTTTAGAGGTAATCAAAAATGTATGGAGGGACGGTCGGTACATCCACCTTAAGTGTCATCGCGGTGTGAGCGCTTGGCGTGATTTTATTAAAAAATAATCAAAAAGTGTGGCTCTGATCTAAGGTAAGCCTGTTTTTGGACTTTCATTACTTTTTACATGTTCGTGTTTATTGAAATTTTGTTTTATTTGCGGGTATTAATAACAGTTAGCTAATATTTAAGCAATTTTCGATCACCACACGCGGTATTTGAAGGTTATGTTTTGATCGATATCTTGGAATTTGGTGTTTGGGGAAAAATGATCCCTTTCTGTGTGTATAAAATGATCCCTGGAATCATTTTACCACATTAGTATTTGTTGTTTTTACAGATCATGCCGAGAATTTATATGGGAAGGAAAAGGTGGTGGGAAAGGAAAAGGAGTCGGAAAAGGAAAAGGCAAAAAAAGCAAGACCGATCAGATTCTTCTGAAGAGGAGAGTGATACCGAATGCCTCTTCTGTACTGAAAGCTACTCCAAAGACAAAAAAGGCGAAGGGTGGATTAAGTGCGTTGTGTGTCTTAAATGGGGACATGAGGCTTGTGCAGGAGTAGATAGTGACGATGAAGGGGACTTTACTTGCGATATTTGCCTTTCTGGTAATCAATTTGATAGTGTGAAAAAAAATTTAAGGCTATAGGTCTATTTCGAAGTTCCTAAGCAAATTATTATTTTTTTATTGAAGAGTTGATTTTTCTATTGCATTTTATATTGATAAAAAACCTTTGATAGGGATGAGTATTATTTGTTTTTTTTTTATTTAGAAGAAGAGTTTATTTGTTTACTTATTGCTTGACTAGTTGTTAATTTTCCAAACCTTTTAAAAGTTTGGTGCAAAGTTTAATGTTTAGTTTTGTTGACGTTGAAACTAGAAGACTGCAAAAGTTTTGTGTAACTTATGATAGTAGGTACTTAAATTGTTATGAACAATACATAATATGATTAAAATAAACAGCCGAGTGTATTATTTCACTAATATTTATTAACTTATGGTATAAAATGATCCCTGGGATTATTTTACCCCAACCCCAGGGATCATTTTATACATAGGTGTGTATAAAATGATCCTTTACTAAACTTTAACAAAAGCCTCTAATACATAAAAACTATATTCATATAATAAAAAATAAGTATGCAGTTACAAAGTTAAGTAAATTCACTACTTCCGACAATAGAAATCTTGCGATTTTGCCTTCAACTTTAGCCACAGTTAATTTTTTTCCCTTAAGGGGATCATTATACCTCACCTTCCCCTAAACTATTGCGAGAAAGTACCTAATATACCTACAAAAATACATTATTAATTAGTTTAATAGGATAAATAAATGTTAGAATGGGTGAGGAACGAGGACTGAAGAGGGCATACTTGGGGCGACCCCTGGGCCGACGGCCGGTTGGACGACCTAAGTATCGCTGGCGCGATCGAGTAGAGGTGGACCTGCGCGTGCTACGAGCCAATAATAATTGGCAAGAGACCGCTCAGGACCGGGGAAGATGGAGAGTTCTCGTCTCAGAGGCCAAGACCCACTTTGGGGTTTCAGCGCCAGAGGAGTAAGTAAGTAAGTATTTACAAGCTGTCACATACTTTGGTATAAAAATACTTTTTTACCTAATGATTGTGGCAGGACGATGCTTATTTGTGTGAATGCAAACTTTGTATTATCAAGGATTGGTAACAATGTAATAATTTCATGAATTTACCTCATTAAAGCATAATTTTTATAACAATTGACATTTATTTATTTATTTATTTATTTATTTATAGATGCACCAACAGTAACTCAATTTGTAACATTATATAAGTAATCGTACATAAAGTCTTAATCTAAATTGGCTACTAATTATAGGTACATACAGCATTACTTGAGAATTGGATTGAATTTAGTATTTAATCTAAAATATAATTATACACAGAAAAAAAAAATGTTAGATATAGAGCAATGTGAAAACAATATTGTCAAAAATAATTGTAGGAATTCAATAACATTTTTACAGTCATTCAATAACAGTGTCCATAGAGATAATTCTGATAATTTTATTCTTGAAATACCAAAATGAGTCGTGAAAGATGTCAACACCATTATTTATATTAATCTTATTGAAAGCACGCATTAGTCTGTTCATGGGGCTATACTTCTTTAAGTTTGTACGAGACGAAGAGGCAGAAAAAGTATTAACTATCGCATAACGTGGTATTGAACGGGGAACAGTTAAATTAATATAAGTTAAAAGATTGGTGTTTAGATAACCATTTACGATTTTATGCAAAGTATAAAGATCCAAAAGGTGACGACGATTTTCCAAAGAAATAAGTTTGAAATGCTCTAACCTATCATTGTATGGGGCCCTATAGTTGATGTGAGCATCCTTAAAAGCTAAAAATTTTGTGAATGCCTTTTGTACTTTTTCTATTCGTGCAATGTGTCGTTGATAGTGAGGGTTCCATATTGCACTAGCATATTCTAGCACACTGCGGACGAGAGAATTGAATAAAATAACCAAAGGCGCAGTTCTGTGAAAATCCTTATTATTCCTTTTGATAAAACCCAACATACGCCATGCTTTTGAAATAATATAGTGTCCGACCGAAACTGGTTTCCAGGCCGAAACCGAAACCGAAACCGAATGTTCGGCCGTGGCTTCAGTTTCGGCCGAAACCGAAACCGAAACCGAAACTCACGTGGTCAAGTATGAAATTTCTAAAAATACTGAACTTTGGTGCATTTTATCTATTATTTTGCCTTAATTAGGGCATGAAATGAAAACACAGTATATTAAATTTGTTGTAATCATTTATTTAATATAAAATAAAAAAATAATATTTTTAAAATATTAATAACTAGTGGTCCGCCCAGGCTTCGCCCGTGGTACATATTTCGCAATAAAAGGTAGCCTATGTTCTTTCTCAGGGTCTAAAGATTATCTGTGCCAAATTTCATCAAAATCGGTCCAGTAGTTTATGAGCCTATTCATTACAATCAAACAAACAAACAAACAAAGTTTTCTTCTTTATAATATTATTATAGTTCAGGATCCATCGCCCATTTTTGCACTTGATTACTATCAAGCAAATATTCCGTGAGTAGCTTTATTTTGATGAGACGCCCAATAATTTCTTGTACGAAACTCTCGATTGTGGTAGCTTACAGAGGTAACAAGGATAAAATGTTTTGATTTGATGGTTCTCAATTATTTATTACGCAATTTGTAGGACAATATGTCTGTTGAATTATATAAATATCAACTAAGTGAAAATAAAAAAAATCCGCTGGTTAGTAATCATTTATGACCTCGTTATCGATACACATTGGAAAGAGGGGACTCTTTGATCAAACCATAGATTTTGTAGGACAAATATTTTTTCGAATAATTTCTGATAATTATCTTGAGATTGAACAAAAAAAAATTCAGTTAGTAATAAATATTTGAGAACCATCAAATCAAAACATTTTATCCTTGTTACCTCTGTTAGCTACCACAATCGAGAGTTTCGTACAAGAAATTATTGGGCGTCTCATCAAAATAAAGCTACTCACGGAAAATTAGCTTGATAGTAATCAAGTGCAAAAATGGGCGATGGATCCTGAACTATTAGTGTAGATAACAATTTTAATTTTTATTATTTTTTCAAATTAAGTTCTCAGTAAAATCAGTCATCTAAATCAAATCAGTAATTGTTACTTTAAATACTAAGTATTGGTATTTTGAGATCTTTCTCTTTATTAAAGAGTCTTTAATACTTTGGATTGGTATTTGTACAAGAATAATCGGTCTCTTTTAGGTACCTCTTATATAAAAATAATAATTACTATTACACCCAGTTCCAATCTCAACATAGATAATCAAAAATTGTTTCCACCAGCGTGGGTCAACCACGGGCCAACCAACGCTTTGACAGCGTCCGTCAAAGTGTTGCCGAGGAAAACGAAGTAAGGCGATCGTGAACGTGTGTGAACTAAGTTCACTGAACTTGCGAAATAAGTTTCGGTTTCGGCAAAAGTTTCGGCCGATTCTGGCCGAAACCGAAACTGCGGCCGAAACTTGATTTTTGGCCGAAACTCAGCCGAAACCGAAACCGAAACCGAACCTTCGGTCGGACACTAAAATAATATCCTCAAAGTGATGCGAGAAAGTAAGTTTAGAGTCAAAGTATACACCCAAATCGCGAGCAACAGATACTTCTTTGATAGGTTTCATGTTAATGTTATAATCTGAATTAAATTTTTTAATTTTTCTAGAGAATTTAATATGTAAACACTTGTCAACATTAATTTCCATCCTATTATCAATACACCATTTATGAACAGCATTTATGTCTTGTTGAAGTAAAAATGCATCTGCTAAACTATTTAGGTACCGTCCTATACAATTTTAAATCATCTGCAAAAATTGCACATTGACTATATTTTACACAGTCTGAAATATCATTTATAAAAATCAAGAAAAGGGCCGGGCCTAGATGCGAGCCCTGAGGGACACCAGAAGTTGCAACAAATTCATGGGACGTATAACCCCCCACGGTAACTCTTTGTATTCTATTGTGAAGATAAGAACGAAACCAATCCAAAAGACGCCCGTGGAATCCATAATTTTTTAATTTTTGTAAGAGAGTGAAATGATCCACCCTATCGAAAGCACTACTAAAGTCAGTGTATACAGCATCTACTTCACTGCCACTGTCGAGATTATTGCAGATGTAAAAAGCATAATGCAGCAAGTTTGAGACCGTTGAGCGGTTTTTACAAAAACCGTGTTGAAAATCGTTAATTAGATTATTGAAGTATGGCATAATAGTGGAAAGCACCAAGCGTTCAAATACTTTAGAAAACGTGTTCAATATAGATATAGGACGGTAATTTTTGGTGTCATTCTTATCTCCTTTTTTGTGAATAGGTATAACATTAGCAAGTTTCCATTGTTTAGGAAAGTGTTTAGAAAAAAACATGTTCATCTTTTTATAATTTTATCAGTTATTATCCCAGCTCAGACGAATCAACATAACCAAAAAATTATAATCCAATCTACCAACTCGACTTTCGTTTATTTTATACTAGCTGTTGACCTCGGCTTCTTGTAGTACGTCGAATATTGGTCGTGGGCTCATGCATGATGAACACTTTGCTGAAGATAATCACATGATCAAAGGCGTAGTTAACGATTGTTTAGAGGACAAACAGACAACATACATTCTGAACACGCTTTTATCAGCTTCCTGTATGTTTGTATGTAGGTACCTAACCGTAACTTCTGTAGTATACTGTCGAAGATTGGTCGTACCAACGTTTACCTACCAACGCAGATTTCTTCGCGGGCATGCACACACTAAGCTATAATTTATAAAGATCACATGAACAAATCCGTAGATTACCTACTATTGTTTTTTAATAGGTACCTACGACTGTATGTTTGTATATATGCTTGTATGTTGATAAGTAACCGTGCGGACTTTAGAGACTCGATTTTGACTCACTTTAAATGGACAGATTTATTCAAACTTTTTACACTTATGAAGGATCAGTGACAATCCTAATAATCAATTACTAAAATGATCTAAGGTGGTGACTATACAATAATTTAAAGAGTTGATCGTATATTATTTTATTTTAGGTATTTGGGTTTGAATTAAACGTGTTTTAACCTATGTATAGTTATTATGAGGTACATATTATGTATTCAAATAGATATAATAATGATAATGTTGAATTATAGTTCTTAAACTATATATTCACATAGATACAGGTAAATAATGATTATATGTATTGAATGAAATATTATTATTTTGAGATAAACGGCTCCCAATTGGGCTTGTTGCTCTCCGTCCCCCTCCTGACATAGTAAAAGAGGTCCGGGACAAGCCCAATAGGGGACACATTTTTGTCTTCTTTTTTGTAATACAGTAGAATCCGCTTTTTTACTAAGTATGTATAAATATAGTGGAAAAATGTCATCAAAATCATAATATATTTGGGAGTCATCGAGTACCAAGATGATGAAAATAATACATGGATAAATATAATAATTATTATGTAATGCAAAAAAAATTGAAAAAAAAAATATTTATTTTTATACTATTACCTAGTATTTAGTAGTTTAGTTTTAGTAGTAGGTAGTATAATTATTTTACTTAAGTTCTAGTTGATGTGATGAAAAAAATGTGCAAATAAGTTAATTTTATATTTATTTTATAGCATTCGAATGCTAAAAGCATCAAAGAATAATTTAAAGTATAGAAAAAAAAATAGATGTGAAGCGGGATTCGAACCCGCGTCTTACTACAATTCAGGCCGCGGTTCCATTTAAAAAAATCTCATAAATATTACCGTCCTTAGATTTTATATCATTCAGGAAGATATTAATTAATTAAACGGCGTCGTTTAATAAAACGCCTAGGCTATTAATGAGACGGTTAATTTAACGGACTTGAGAAAAAATATCTTTGTGTGTACGTATATCTTTATAAATTTTATAATTATATGTTTAGGGCAAAGTAAAAATATAGATTCTTTATAAAATAAAACAACAAGCATAGCAAATAAAAAATATATTTCCATTCATGCGTTGCAAATAAATTTAGCGATAATACAAAAATACAATACATAAAACAAACAAAAAAAAACATATAAGTAATACCTACTTAAGCCACTAAAAGTATAAAATAATGTACTTGAATTTTTTAATTACACTTTATTCGAAATTATAACAGAGCAAAATAAAACATACTTACCTACACAATAACTTAAAATAAAGTAAATTATAATCACTAAACTAAACTAAGCTTATGCAAAATATACATTAATAATACTTATGAGACGTCTTTTTAGTATTTAATCGTAACAAAAGAGAAAAGAAAAACAAAAGATTGTTATTTTTTGAATTAAGAAAAACATATATTTTAAAATCAGAATGTGAAATATTAATTCAAATACAGGGTATATTTTATTATTACAGGTTAAAAAAGGCGGGAAAAGCGTCTTGTACAAAAATAATAAAAAAATAACTTAAAAAAATCTAGGTACCTACTCATTAAGATGCAATACTTTTCCGCTATATTATCACATAAATAAACAAAAAAAATCTAATTTAATCCCAATTTTTTAAATAAACGAATTATACTGTATTCGATTATGTCACGTTATTCTTCTGTCTTCGTTCCCATGGCAACCGTTGCTATGCCAACAGCGAGTAAAGTTAGCAGGCTATACAGTTACTCCTAAATGTTGTAATACTGTACTATACAACCTACTACCTCAACCCGACGAAGGCTTATCTTCTTTCTTCTTACTTCCGATATAATATAGATAAATAATAGGTATTGTCACAGATAAAAAAATATAAGACCATAGATATTAGACTATTATAAGACCATAGACATACATAATATTATACAGTTTAAATTAAAGTGACAGATAAAAAATTATTCCTATATAGCTATATAATATTCATACAGGTAAATACTATTTATATGATTACTTAATATTATTAGGATCAAACCTTGAACAAACAATACACAAATGTAAAACAAATACATATAAAACAAATTTTACAACTTCTTGAAATTGTAAAATTAGTTGAATATGAACGTTTTTTTCGAAAAAAAAAATTGTAATAAGGTGCAACCTCGTACCTTACTCAACTTATTTGAAAAATTTTGTATGAAAATTTATTATGTTATTATTATTAATTAAATTATTTTTTTATGTGGGAACAATCCGTATCAATAAAAAAAAAACAAACAAATAACTTGTATGCTATCTCATGAGTGTGAAAGAGAAAGAAGTCATTTCACATTCATGAGATAGCATGCGATACGAATTATTTATAATTCTATTCATTAAAATAAATAAACAAAAAATAAAGTGCAACAAAATTTTACACCAAATATGCAAAATAATATAAATAATAAAAAATGATCTAGCTTAAAAATGATGGAGCGTCGAAATCCCGCCAAAACTGCTCCCGCGTATCACCAAACTTGTGTGAGGGGCAGACTTGCGACAGAAAAGTCGCACGACTTAGTCGCAGTGCGCTCAAACATTACTAATGTATCGGTCGATGTAGATAGAACGATGTATTGTCATTCGTATCAAGAAAAATTACGTACAAAACGCAATTTATTACAATGTAATGGGCCCTCTTCACAATGGGCAGCGTTGGCCCAACAAACGCTCGTCAATGTTAGTCACCATTACGGCGATTATGAATAGCTACAATGACGGCCGATCATAGATATTTAGGCCCTCTACACTATCGTGATTGCCTCTACTCGCCCAACGCTGACCATTGTCAAGAAGGCCAATAAAATGGTGTTCTATTATACACTTTCATATAGTTGAGTAAACGGTCGATCGCATTGCGACTTTTTTGTAGTCGTGCGACAGAAAAGTCGCAGTTGCGACTCCTCAACGACTTTGCGCACAAGTTCGGATCTACGGGTTTCAGTTAAGAGGGTCCAAGGGCTAAAGACACAAATAAAAAATAAATATATAAACTTCTTTGACAAACTGTGCATTAAAAAATACATAGTGGTGTATTAAATGCAAAATAAATTTAATTATGATAACATCGCATTCGAATATTACTTTTTAAACAAAAAGGTGTAGAAGAAAGTAAGAACTATAACCTGGCAAAATAATTGCAACGATAAATTAAGAAAAGATATATTTTATATTATATGATCATTATTTAAGTTAGGTATTATATCTAGCTATAAACTACGTTACCTAGAAAAAACTTTAATGCTGTCAAAGAAGTATACATTAAAAAAATAAAAAACAAATTAACAAAAAACAAAATCTTAGATTCACTTTGCATATCTATGAAATCATTAAATATTTAATTAAATAGATTAATAAACAAAATAATTGAATTTAGATTTCGAGTGTTTAATTTTGTACTAGCGAATCTAAAATTCGATGAAGATATTACAAAAAAATAGTATACGAATTAACAAAAATAAAACGTAACAAGCCATAACTAGTAAAAAATAAAAACTATGGAGTGGCTATTATTTTCACATAAATACAATTTATTTACATGAAAATAACAATAACGTATTTTCTTGCTAGTGTGACGTCACATGACTGATGACATTTACAATAATGCCCAAAATTA
The DNA here is from genome assembly GCA_907164665.1 of Colias nastes. Classification (NCBI taxonomy): domain Eukaryota; kingdom Metazoa; phylum Arthropoda; class Insecta; order Lepidoptera; family Pieridae; genus Colias; species Colias nastes. Next base: position 45,340 of record CAJQZM010042161.1, on the reverse strand, counting down.
ATGACCGCTCTGAAGTTAGCACTACACTCATGCTCATGTATTTTAGTTCTTATTACTGTTACATAGTGTTTATTTTACGTTGACGCGACTCGTCGCTAACTTCAGTCCGATCAAAATTTGCGAGTATTGTAGAAGTTTATTGTTTACGACAGTATTATAAGTAAAAAGGTGTTATTACTTATTAGTCACAATTTACTTCAGCTATCTCTGTTTCGCTCGCGATAGTTGAATCATGCCATCTCACTGTGACGTCTAATCGTGTGTGCGTTAGTGTGCCGTGTTTGAAGATCGTATGTTGTGTTGGTAACCTATCTACACCTTTTTACTTATAATATTATTGGCTATAGTTGTGTTATGACACTTGCTTTAACTTCAGGCAGATTGTGAATATAAGCGCCCAATATTTGACGCCATGTTGAATTCAACTGAAAACTCAAAAATATCATTTCCTAGTTTCCACTCTCTCATACTCTGAAAGAAATGTAGATTATTTAACATCAATGCAAAAAAAAATGTTCAGTACTTTTTGTGTGATAGAGAAACAAACATCCATCTCCACAAGCATTCGAGTTAATTATATTAATCAATAAGATTAATATACACTTTCATAACTTCTAGATATGTTCAGTTTAGCTAATCTGTCAGTTATAAGCTATAAAAAGAGCGTGTGTGCCAAGCACACGTGTCAGAAGTGAAACTTCTTTGGCAAGATTCAAAGATACCAAAATCGTCGCCTTATTCCATGACGTGACGGTATTGCCATGATGCGACCTTGAAATTTTACTCTCAAGACGCCTAAAAAAGTTTCATCTATATCCGCAACTTGTGAAAGTAGCGTTCTTATATTTTTGCAAGCTCTGAAGATAAGCTTTATAAAGAAGAGGACCTGGGTTCGATCCCCGTTGAAGACAAATACAAAAAATTGTATAGGATTTTAACTTAAGATTTCAAAGTTGGATTATTATCAAATTTGACTGTAACTAAGGACAATAAAATATTATTGGTCTTACCACAAGACAATTTAAACACAGTCTAACTTTAAACCAGGGATCTGTCACTTTAATAGTTGTCTTTGTGAAATACGACAAAACCAGATTAAAGAGAACCCGGTCTAAAGTTTTTTGGGGTAAGACAGTAAATACTTACACCAAGATAGTAGAAATTCTAGTATAGTAGAATTATTCTACTAATCTACTTACTAATGTGATACTTAGAACATCTTAGTAGCAACCGCTGATGAGCTCTTTCTATCCATCTCCAGCATCTGAAATGACACACATTTTTATTAGTTTACAAAATAGTTAGTTACCTATTTTAGCATATTTTTTATCGTATAAAAGTTAATCGATCTTTGCATAGAGATATGGAAATTTGCAAAAAAAAGAGCTGACGTGACGGTATTGCCATGACGCGACCTTGAAATTTTACTCTCAACGCGCCTAAAGAAGTTTCACTTCAAATAGATTTAAATTATTTTTTTCTCATCTGAGATAAAAATACTACAGTTTTATATTTCAAATTCAAATGCACTCTCTATTTCTTTATTATTCTTCTTCAATGTTTACATCAAACAAAAAACATTTGCGAACGAATCAAAATATTCGCTTTCCTTAAAAATTCGCGGTCGACAGGTGTGGCTGCTTAAAAAAAACAGCGAACGGTAAAGCCGTGGGAACAAGAACAGATGTTTGGCGCGTTTTTTTAAAAATCGAACAAAAATATAAAAAAAAGAAAACACAAAAGACGCGGGACAGTCTTTATGCGCTTTTTTATCTATGATTCGTTACAGAAACCGTTTTGTTGGCATAACGTTATTTTAGTTTTTGATATTTGGTTATTTACACTTTTTTTTACGGAAGTGAAGATTTTTTTTTTTTAATTGTGCCATACAATTTTTTTATCATTTTTACTTTTCGGAGTTTGTATGTGGCTTAATTATATATTTTTTTTACTTTTTTTATACAGGGCGTTATTTATTGACAAAAATTGTGTCATACAACTTTTTAACATAAATATATGGGGCTTAATTTTTTAGATTTTGTAAATGATTGTTTTTTTTACGCACTTCCTTGTTAATTGTTATGTATGTAAATTAATGTTTAAAATAAAAATTTTAAGTAGGTAAGTATACCATAATTTTCTACTTTGATTTTGAGATGAAAAAACAATAACCACATAAAAATCAAATACATTTGAAATAACCTGCTTCTTGTAATTATATTTAAAAAAGCAAAAGTCTGTATGTTTGTTACTCATAACTCAGTCACATCAGAATTCAGAACGATTGATATAATTTTGAATGAAATGCGGTATATAAATACCTACATCATTTAATTTTTAAACTGGTTGCAAAGTTAAATCAATGGGTCCCTCTGAATATTGTGGCTTGGAACGTTAAAAACCATCTTTTCAAATCCAGACATTCGCCTTCAATCAAACAAAATATTTATTTTCATAGTGAAACAGATTTTATATAATTTACGGAAATAAAAGTAATTTATTATGAGCATCTATTTGAGAAATAACTGACAACCCTAAAACAGAATATTATTTAATTTCAACTTAAAGTTTGACATAGCTTTGATTTAAAGTCGAGAGGAAGCTTAAATCCAAAATAATTAAACTAGCCAATTATCTAAGTATACAAAAAAATAGTTTTATCATGTATCTAACCCTAATCAAATTATTTATTTGTAAATTACAACAACAATCTAAAATCCGAAATTAAAGACAACGTATTTCAACGCGATTCTTTACAAAGCCGAACTAAAACTTTGACGCACTACAGAATAGGAAGCTCAATCCTAATTAGGTACTACCAAACTCAAAAATTTGATCATTCAATTAGACTTCTTTTAGAAGCACTTTCGAATCGTCATTACATATTTTTACCTACCACCGATTCGGAAAGCAGTATCTATGGAGAAGAACCGGCAAGGAACTCCATAGTTGCTCTTAAAATCATGTCAATATATACGTATAGCTCTACAGATCAGCTGTCTAGACACCCCCTACACCCCGTCTAGACGGCCAGACACCCTACCCGCGCCGCGGACAGACGCACACTGAGTTGCCGACGTGCCGATATTTTGTTCGCGATTCCAAATTTCGATTGTGGTGCATTTACACATTCGAATTGGTATTGTATTTTATTGTACATACGATGTACCTACCGGACAGATTTTATCCTGTATTCGCGCAAATTGACAAATCCGTGAAGCTTAAGTCTTGAGATTCGTGTATTCGTATTTGTAACAGTGCAGTCACTGCGGTTTTTCGGACGTAATCAAGAGAAGACGAATGTGTGATTGTGCATTTGCACATTCATGTTCGCTGTTCGCCTCAACACTCGAAACATATCAAACCAATTATGATGTCGTTGCGAACTACTTCACACATTCATCTTCCTCTTGATTGCGTCCCAAAAACCACTCTTATCACGAATACGTAAATTTCTAGGCGATAAGAATGCAATGCTTACACATGCGTATTCGTTATTCGCCTCGATATTCGCACGAATGTGTAAATGCATCATAATTGTTAAATGGGTTTGCAATTGGCAGTATTGAAACTCAGGATAGTCAAATATTAGACTTTGTAGTTATTACTATTTTAATAACAAAAAAAAACATTATTTAACCTAGTAAAAATTTTCTCTACTATTCAAGTACCAAAACCCTAATTATCTACGAAACTACTGAATCGATTATAAATGAAAGAAAATACTTTCACAAATAAGTAGCTACAATATCTATCAATGCTACAAGTTATTATAAAAATAAATTCAGACCAAGTTTCGTTTCAAAGCTAGAAAAAACAAGCTTAATAAGTACGCGGTTGTCGTAGGTCAGTTAGCTCCAAACCCTATGTTGTGAACGTTACTTCATCAAGCTATTTTTAAGTTTTTGGGTAACTTATTTATATCCCTTTGTTCTTTACAGGTCACTTGATTATAACATAAGCTATCTACCCGTGAAAATCTCATTAAAATGAGCACAGTCGTTTTGAAAAAAATATTTTGGAGACATACGGACAAATTATTTATATGTAATTGTAATTTTCATATATTTATTTTGGTTAAATAAATATGATTTCAGATGCATTAAACAAAATGCTTCTTATTTATCAGAAATCACAAGAAACACAAAAAAATAAATTCAAAGAAAATACATTGTTATTTTAAGGGAATTTCAAAGAGAAAAATAATTAAAAGAAGATACATTAAAAGGGAATTTCAATGAACAAAATAATTGAAAGAAAAATACAATAATCCATGGGATAAATATAAAATGTACACCCACGTGCTGTCTACAATAAGGTATCTATAATAGGTTATTGACCTCAAGTCGTAGACGAGTGACCCCTTGGTAAGGTCGTAGGTTCATCCCATGCAGTCGTGAATTTTAACCGACTGAAAACGGGTGTTTCAAGTTTTGCGGTCGATTGAAATTTTATGGGATTTTTTCATTTATGAATTGAAAAGGGGAGGGTAATATTTTTACAAGACTGAAAAATGGTTTTTATTTTGACAATGTTAATTTTCAGGAATTGTAATTGATTAGAAAAAGGAGGTGCTGTGTGAAGGAAATTTTATTGTTTGTTTATTTTTTTTTGAAGTGGATAAGCTCAGTAATTGCTGAACCAATTTTGAAAACACTTTCACTAAAAAAAAGCTGTATTTCTGGGTGACATATTATGTCCAATTTTTAACAATCGTACTATGCTTGGTAGTTTTACAAACCCAATATCATTTATTCCAATATTCAACTATTGCTATTTTTCCTAAATCAAAATTCATCAAAATTTGTTCACCAGTTTCGACATGAAAACGTGACAGACTTTCACAAACATTAAAATATAATTACGTAGATGGTAAATATCAATTTGAAATATCGTAGGAGTCTTTCATGTTAAATAAAATATTATTGAAAGCTAGACAAAACAAATTAGTATTTATTTTTAGATATTACTCGACTGCGTCATAGAGGCTTATGAATTTAAAGAGAAAATACTAGCTGTGCCCCGTGGTTTTACCCGCATTACTCCGCTCCCGTTGATCTTAGCGTGATGATATATGTAATATAGCTTTAAATTGGACCAAACGAACAAACTCTTCAGCTTTAATATTAGTATAGATACATAGATACTAATATATTAAAAAAACTGAAGAGTTCGTTCATTTGCTTGAACGAGCTAATCTGAGGAACTACGGGTCCAATTTAAAAATATGCAATAGCTTAAAAAATCTTTCTATGTTAGCATTCCATTTATCAAGGAAAACTATAGTCAAGCAATCATCGGGCTAAGACGATTAGCTGTTATTTTTTTTTCGAGTGAAAGAGTAACAAACATACATCACTACATTCTTACAAAATTTCGCATTTATAATATTAGTATAGGAGAGTAAGTATATTTTGTGGATATCGTCTCTAAAAATGTTATATTTTTATCTTTATTAACTCAAAACTCATTCGCAAACGTCACGTGGGCGAAGTCACAGTCAACAGCTCGTTAAAAATAAAATTATAATTATACCTTGCGTTATCAAGTTTACAAACTTTGCAGACGTTTTGCTATGGGTTCCTGGAAACCCTAAAACTCTTTTACAACCGACCATCGGGGTTAATGACCTGATCACCTGACCTGTACCTTAGTTAGACTTATAGGAAGAAACCTAAGTCCTAAGAAATCTATGTCACTGCATATGCATATATCCTTACTTCTTACTAATGCCTGTACTATTAACTATTATTTTTATTTATTTATTTATTTATAACACTTTATTGTACAAAACAATGTAGAAAATGTAGTACAAACTAATAAGGTACAACAATTTTGAACAATAGGCAGCCTTATTGCTACAAAGCAATCTCTGCCAGGCAATCTCTGCCAGGCAACCTGGTAGGAAAGGAAATGTGAGAACTGAGAAGAATAAGGATAGCGCAAAAAAGAAATAAAAGAAAGAATATGTATTCTATTCTGTGCTAATACATTACTTTACTAATATGATAAATGCGAAAGTTTGTAAGTATGTGTTAGTCTTTTTAGGGTTTAAACCACAGGTTTAAACACAACTTAGGTAATAAATTTATAAGGAATAGAAAAAAATCGATCACGAGATTCGAACCCGCATCCTTTCACGGCAATCCGATTTTTATGAATAAAGCATTTCAATGCCTTATAACCAAAAATATCAAATTCAACAACTTAGGTTGTTTGACGTTCCATTTTTACCAAGAAAGGCTTCACTACATAGTATAAAACAAAGTCGCTTTCTCTGTCCCTATGTCCCTATATCCCTATATCCCTTTGTACGCTTAAATCTTTGAAACTACGCAACGGATTTTGATGCGGTTTTTTTTAATAGATAGAGTGATTCAAGAGGAAGGTTTATATGTATAATAACATCCATTAAATAGTGGAGAAGTACTGTTATTTTTGAGGTTTCTAATGTGATGTCGTAAATAATTACATTTTTTCCGCTTACATTGCAAACGCAGGCTGAACCCTACGAGTTTTATCAAAATAATGTACTAAGTATTGTACACATTGAAAAGGTCTACAGAAAAGTCCGCGATGGTATATGTCTATCTCTTATGGATAACCCACAATAACTTTTTTTGTCATTTACTTTTTACGACAAATAATCAACAAATAATGGTTAATTTTCGAAGCGATTTTAACCAATACAGCATTAATCCTTAACCAATTAAATACCTTGAATACATTGTTCATTTAATATAGATCTATATGGCCCTTTACACCGTATGATTTAAGTGAATATTTTCGAAGATATTACAGATTTAAAAATTGCGGGACGTAGCGTTTGCGGCGGTACCGGCTGGCCGCCATTGCACCCGTGCGAAGCCGGGGCGGGTCGCTAGTATTTTGATAAAATAAAGGCTGATTTCACCAACACCCATCAGAAAAATTATTTCGGTAATATCATCACGCTAAAGCCGGGTATCCACTTAGGTTCGCCGTGGTTTGCGAACGCGCCCGCTCCGCAAACCAAACATTCGCTAAAAAACTACTATTTACCTTCATTGTTTCATTGCGAAGCGAAGCGAAGTGGAGCGAAGCGAAGGCGTGTCGATAGATCTTCTTGAAGAGCGAAATTCTTGAGATATGTTGGACGTGTTGGTTGTACTTCAGTTCTGAAATGTTAAAATACAAATTAAATAAATACAAAAAATAATTAAAATGCCTATTTCTTGGCATGGATTCACAATTTTGCTTACATAAGCTAAACATAATATGTACCTATTTGTAGGCATACTGAAATTAATCTATCAATAATAAATAAGGAATATAATTGTGCGTTCATGTAAAATATCTCATAAAAATAACAATTTATTTTTTAGGGATCTATGTTTTTTTTTTTCAACATTATTTTCTACACATTTGACGCAAGTAAAACCGCGGTATGAAGCTAGTCAGTCATTATTTACATCAATTATTTCAGAGAACTACCTGACATGCGTACAATATCAGTTTATATGTTTGTTGTCTGATAACTGTGAAACAAGCGGTATATTATTTGATACGATTTCCAACATTGTATGATGTTTATAGTCGGAGAGATGGGGATAATTTTAATAACTGTAGTTATAATGATGGTTAAATTAATATTAACGAAAGAACGAATGACATTTTTAATGTTATGGTTTTTTTTTCAAACTTGTATAGCTTTATATTTTACTGCAAAATTGGTGTAATAATTGAAATAATTATATTCTATGAACTAAACCGTCTACGTATCAAAATATTGGTTCAGTGTAGAGCTATAATTAACGACTACGGTTTCACCCGCGTGGCTCTACTTCTAATGGTCTTAGCGTGATGTTATACGTATAGCCTATAGCCTTCCTCGATAAATGAGCTATCTAACACCGAAATATATTTTCAAATCGGACCAGTAGTTCCTGAGATTAGCGCGTTCAAACAAACAAACTCTTCAGCTTTATAATATTAGTATACTTAATGATCTAAGATTAGTATAGATAATATACAAATTACGAATATTTTTAATTTTTTCATGGTCTCCTATCTCCTTTTAGATCTTTCAGTGCAGATTGGCAGATGCAAAAATATTACTTCGAACTTTAACATTCTAGCACATGACTATTTATTGTTTATCTGATTAGTTGTTAGTGTTTTATGCACATATATTATTTTCGAATATTGCTATATTTGTTTTCACGTAAAAAATATAAAATTTTTACAAAAACGGATTTGGTTTTTTAGTTGTTCAATCTCTCATGAAATTATTGTATTGTCACCGGTCCTTAATAAGTGTACAAAGTTTGAATTAAATCTATCCGTGTCAAAATCTAGTCTAAAGTTTCTATCCATACTTTAATATTATAAATGCGAAAGTAACTCTGTCTGTCTGTCTGTTACTCAATCACGCCTAAACTACTGAACCAATTTTCATGAAATTTGGTATGGAGATATTTTGATACCCGAGAACGGACATAGGCTACTTTTTATCCCGGGAAAATGACGCAATCCCGGAAATTCCACGGGAACGGGAACTATGCGGGTTTTTCTTTGACTGCGCGGGCGAAGCCGCGGGCGGAAACCTAGTACTAACATATATGTCTAATAAAATTGTCTTAAAAAGCAGCTTTAAAAGTTTAAAACCTGCCTTTTTAGCCGTTAAATCCTATAACCCAGCTCTTCAACTATACTATACATTCGAGCGTGTCTGCCTTGTATCCGGTGACAATTATCAAGCTGTGACGTCATGCGCACGCCCATGCGGGAGCGGGACAGCCGTATCCCGTGTCCCGCTCGCACGTTCTGAGAAAATGTGAAGATGTCTCTATTTGAATGTAGTTAGCGTCTGTCAAAGTAACTGAAAATGTGCTCATGTCAAAATTAAGTTGAGAAAATATGCAAAATTTTGTGAGGGATTTTTACATGTTTTTCGTATATAAAATAATGTAGAAATCAATGTCATCCCTATATTCCAGTAATATTGGCAATGTACATAATATATTGATTACAAATTAAATTTAAATGAATTAATTAACACCAACTTTTAGTACAAATCAAACAGCGTACATGCAATATTTTTTTTCCCAAAGCATTTGCATTTTTTTTTATTTCTAGCCCAATTAATAGACTGAACTGACTGACTGACGGACTGAAAACATGTCCTAAGATGTGAACAATAATCTAATTCCTATTCTACAAATTATCCAAAGATAAAACAGTTGTAAGTAAATCGTCAAAATATCAGACGCTTTTGTCACTCAACAACTACTGAACCGAATTCCATGAAATCTTCTGTAAAGGCAGAATATTTACTGGAATTAAATGGACTTATCTCACGCAAGTAAAACCACAGGACAGAGATAGTTTTATAAATACCTACATCCTACTAATATTATAAATGCAAAATTTTGTGAGGTTGGATGGATGTTTGTTAAAATTTGTTTAAATACTACTGAACCAATTTCAATGAAATTTGGTATATAGTAAGCCCAGAATAAAACATAGGCTTGCTTTTTATCCCGGAAATCCCACAGGAACGGGAACTATGCGGGCTTTCCTTTGAAAACGCGCGCGAAGCCACGGGCGGAAATCTAGTTGCTTATAATTCGCGGATGTTTATCACACTTCAAAGGCAACTTCGTCAATTAATAATAAGTGGTTTCATAGTAATGCTTATATGTGTGAACGTGCACATATAAATAAATACAAACATTGTAACAATTTAGGACTGATTTTTCAATCCTTGGTTAAAACTTATTCGTCGAATAACGTATTAAACTACCATTTCAAAAATGTATTCTAATTGTCCGTATATGACAGTTTACAGGTGACATTTTAATATGTTCGTGTAATATGTACTTTATTAGACGGATACATTTTAACCAAGGATTGAAAAATCGGCCCTTAATAAAATAAGTAGGTAGTTAAAAAAACTTATAAAAGAAAAAAAAATGTTACACTTAAAATATGTCGTTGTCGTCGACACGTTATTCAATTCACCGACATATAAAATCAATTTCTATAAAATTTCTAGTATTTATTCACCATAAGTACTAAGTTAGGTTTCCTCAATTAAGTATAACTTAGGTAAGCTTAGATCATTAATGATCTAAGTAGGAAAGCAAAGTAAAACTCGTCGGCCGGCGGTAGACGGTTGGCAGACATTTTTTTTCGCTCTGACCGGGTTCTGAACCGGTTTGATGTGGTTTATAGTAGGTACAGGAGGTGGCGGATAAATGTTTATTTTTATATAATTTTTTAGTTTAAGTAGCTCTTAGGCTAGGTACTATTTGTGTAAATGGGGCATGGGGAATGATTTCGTCGTGTGAAATTATAGATGAGTTTTAAAATATTTTTGAAGTGAAACTTCTCTAGGCACGTGGAGAGTAAAATTTCAAGGTCGCGTCATGGCAATACCGTCACATCTTGTAGTAAAGTGACAATTTTCGTATCTTTGAATCTTGCCAAAGAAGTTTCACTTCTGACACGTGTGCTCAGCACACACGCTTTTTATTTTTCTCTTTGTTTCTTTGCGATTTGGTTAAAAACGAACTAACGGTAAGACGAATTGTAGTTCTTTTGATGACAGGAACGTAGGTTCTATTCTCTCTGTAGGATATGTTATAAGCATTTATATATTATACACTCCACGCAAGTACTCGAGTCAAAAAAGCCTATGCTTATTCAGATAATAATCTATGTTTGTGAAAAATTTCATACTGATCGTCTTCATCACTTGTTTTTGCTTGAAAGAGTAACAAACATCGATCCACAGAAACTTTATAATATTGTATAAGGTAAGTATCATAAGACCATGGGCTATAAGAAATGACAATCTTTTAGTCCAAATACTAATTCGAAACATTTTCTTTCTAAAATTGATCGTCAGCACTCTTGCTATAAGATATTCGAATTCAATCAAATCATGTTTTAAATCCGTTAAAAGTAATTAATTCTGCAAAAATGGTGTTTGTCAAAAAAGTGCGAAATTTAACAATTAGTATCCTTTTTTAGGATTTTTTAGTTTTTTTAACAATTTATCCAACCCTACATTGCGTGCCATACGTCTTTTGTTCGACGCAGAATTTAGTTTTTTTTTTACCTTTTTTCGATGATTATACGAAAGATTTGTATGGATATGCTGTTATTTGTTATTAATCTTGTGTGTGTAGTAAACTGTGCTTAGTATTAAGCAATACAACAAATATAAATGCAATTCACTACACTCGCCTTTACTATGCATTTAATATGTATAACATTATAAAAAATCGGTCAAGTGCGAGTCGGGATCGCTACACTAAGGCTTCCGTACAAATAATCTTAAGAGAAATAATACACAATATATAACAAATATAATTTGAATTTAAATACATATGAATTTTGTATTTTTTGTTGGTCGCAATTTTTATATATTTATTTATTTAATATTCTTTATTACTAGTACAATAAACGCCTTTTCTTTATAACAAACAAAATTAGTTTATACAATTAATCGCATCCACACTATTCTAGCGCCACACGTTTACGAAAAAGTAAAAAAAAAAACGCATTGTACACATCCCTTTCGGGTCGACAACTTTTGTTCCATCGCTTTCTGCGCAGCTGATTTCAACTGGTGCAAAAATAAATACAAAACTCAATACCGATACTAATTATTTGAGTACAGTTGTTGAGAAAAATGAAAATTTAAATTAAATTTGTTTTTATAGATAGATTACTTATACTAAAGTATAATCTCTCTTATAAACACCATTTTTAGAGATTTAACGGATTTAAAACATGATTTTTACTGGCCCATTTTTAATATCTTACAGCAAAAGCGCTGATAATCAATTAAAAATAGTTCTTGAGATAAGCATTTAACTATTATAATTATGAATTCCTTAATCTTTGTTTTATTATGGCTATGATTTATTCAACATCTAAACAAAGCATTTGTGAATTTCGTACCCTTATTGTAGGAGAGAATTCCTGTAAATTGTTTGTCTATCTGTCATAGAGCTGTATTATTATAGAAAATACTTTATATATTAATATGGCTATGATAAAGCTCAGTTATGAATGAATATAGAATACTGCACAACTTATTTGCGACAATACACTATAAAATTAAATTAAATTTTAACAACTATAATTAAAATTGATATTTTTGGTTTTATGGCATTCAAATGCTTTATAAATATAAATTTATAAAGAATAGAAAAAATTATAATAGATAACGCGCGGTGTGTCCATTAGACACATAAAACTGAAAGAATAGAATAAAAAGACGGGTTGCACTCCGGGAGTGCCGGCAGAAGTGAAAACTTGATTATTAACGTTGAGTTCTCTCCATCCGTCTTACGCTTTTTCGATCAGGTCACGTGTCCTGACGCGAGTTTAAGATTTTATACCCATTACAGAAAAAGTGCTCAACGCCGCTAAAGAAGTTTTCACTTCAAAAATTCGATCGCTCTGGCGGGTCACGAGTGGCCGAGTTGGTCAGGCATCCGCCCCGGAATGGCGCGAAAGGAAGCAGGTTCGAGTCCCGCCTCGTGATCGAATTTTTTCTATTCTTTATAAATTTATAACTATAATTAATTGTAGGGGTATACCTATAATTTAAAGTCTAAATTTAATGAATTTAAACACTAAACTATATACAATGAGCTTAACGAACAGCCTAAAAAAATATAAATTTTCATACACACTTCTGTTCGCGACAGTACACAATTTCACAAAATCCCTATTTCCACCAAAAACGGGGTATTTTTTTCCAAATCAGTCACGCTTTCGGATTATTGATTGAAAAAACCTTTATTAATATTTTTTATACCTTTTATTGAGTAGGGTTATAAAAAGGGTGCGAACAAAGGACCGATTTTTTGCGAATCGAAAATTTTGTATTGAACTTTTGCAAGTTGCAAAAAATAGTGTGTCATGCAGGGCTCGAATTTCGATCTGCCTTATGACGATTTTATAAAAAAAGACCGAAAAAGACGATGTAATAAAACAAATAATTATTGAAAAATATATCGATTGCTCAGGGATCTATCGATCAATCTTTGATCATTAAATTGCGTGACAAATTATATGCTTAATGCTTATACTTAATATCTAGGAATCAATGAAAAATGCGCTATTGTTTTCTTATCAATTTATTATCATCTTATTTTTAGTAAGACGAATGTTAACGATGAGGTATCGTTCTTTCTTTCATGTTCAAAGTTTTTCTTTTAAGCTATAAGCTATTGCATAGCTTCTATCGCGGGCCTTGAGCGCGGGGACCGAATCCAGAAATTCCGTAACGAAAAAACCTCACGCTTCCCACTCCGACGGGCACGGAGGTGTGGCTTGAAGGCATAGCATGCAATAGCTTTACCGCGGCAGTCCCCGAGTGCCACACGTCTTTTTTTAATATTCACATAGTTAATATTAGCTTCACCTGTAAAGTTAGTAATTAGTATGTTTGTATGTAACCGACTGCTTTAGAGTTTAGACTCGATTTTGAACCATCAAAGATCGGTGACAAAACAACATTTCATGGTTTTTTAACTATATTAATTTCTAAGAAAAAATACTTGTTCTAACCTATAACGGTAAAATAACATCAGTTTCCTTACCACTAGAATTACAAGAAAAAATATTTTAACTATCCTTAATAATTGTTATTACTCCATAGATAATGTGAAATTTAGTTGACATGAAAGAATATTTTTATGCTAAGATTCTGTCATTCTGAGAAATAGTAATTATTGTTACAGGATTCGAAGTAGAATAAACAGACAAACAATGTTTATTTTTATAATAATGAAGTGTCGTTAGTCATTACATTGTCCAATTAGAAATAAATAATTAATATTTTTATAGTTTCTGTATTGGAGACAGAAAAGGCTGACGATTACAATAAACTAGCTTACCGCCCGCGGCTTCGCCCGCTTTGTCTAAAACCTAATAAATTATATACTAAAACCTTCCTCTTGAATCACTCTATCTATTAAAAAAACCGCATCAAAATCCGTTGCGTAGTTTTAAAGATTTAAGCATACAAAGGGACATAGGGACATAGGGACAGAGAAAGCGATTTTATTTTATACTAGGTATGTAGTGATGATAGTGATGATGATAATGAAAATTATACTTTATGCTATAATTATCTAGAACCAAATAAAGAAATTAATAGTGTTATGTGCATATGTGTGTTAAGATAGGTATGAATAGGTATGAAACTTCTGAGAGTAAAATTTTAAGTTTGTGTGATGGTCAATACCGTCACGTCACGGAGTAAGGCGACGATTTTGGTATCTTTGAATCTTGCCAATGAAGTTTCACTTCTGAGTTCTGACACGTCTGCTCGGCACACGCTCTTTTTGTGCTACCTTTCCACCCGCGTCGACCGCCTCCTTGGTACAGTGGTTGACGCGTGAGCGTAGAACCGAGGGGTCCTGGGTTCGATTCCCGGTGGAGACGAAGAAAAAAAATGTCTCGGTCTGGCAGGACACAGAAGGCTGATCACCTACTTGTCCCTAAAGAAAATCGATCAGTGAAACAGATGTACGAATAATGCATCTGCCCCTTACCCCACTAGGGGACACGGGACTTCACTTTCCACCCGCGTAGTTAAAAAATTTTCATGGGAATGAGATGTCTAGTCGCCTCCTAACTCCAGATACAAAATTCATCATAAAGTCGCCCCGTTGCGACGTGAAAGATAGACAAACAAACACACTATTGCATTGCATTTATAATATGCGTAAGGATAACTCGATATTTGTATATTTTTCCCATGATAAAATCAAAATAGATTCATGAAAATAAAACTAAAATATTACTAAATACTAGATAAATAGTTGTGACGTGTCTTGTTATTTAGATTTCTATGGTTGTGACTTATGATAAAACTATAAAATAACCAAAACCTAATCAATTTTTGATACACATATTTAATCAATTCCCCATACACTTGAAACTCCGTGGGAATCGAACCCACGCCTGAAACATTTATACTAATCTCCAAATAACCTTGTGGGTCGCGGGTTCATGCTTCGTCGGGTTGCATTGTTGTCTACACACCTTCGTCGTTTATAAATTGATTAACTAGCTTTTCGCCCCGACTCTATGTGGCATTTTTTACACATTTTTTGTATGATTAGTAGCTAGGTATTTCATATTATGTATTTGGTATCCTGAAAAATCAACAAAGCAAAAATCTTAAATTTCCCTTCAGTTGAGTTCAAAGGTGTATTATTGTAACATGTAAATATAAAATACACGTGTCGCGGTGTTTTGCGGTTAAATTTCTCCGAAACGGCTCAACCGAATCTGATGAAATTTTGTGCGCATATGCACGGGTAGGTTCTATTTTTCATAACACTAAGTGATAAGAGTAAGGAAGAAAAAGGTTTGCCGGTAAATATTGTGTTCAGGAGACGATGAATATAAAAATTTAATTAATTTTAAGAATCAATTTCACTTAAGAAATTAATTAATGATTAGGTATCACTTTATTGCAACTTTCACTCTTGTACCACGCCTACTCTCCTACTTCTCAGCCCTCCTTTGCTTTTTGGTTGTCTGGAAGAAATCGCTCATGAGCGATAAGACCGCCTTCTGTACCTTAACCTCTTTTGCTGTTTTTTATTGTCTTTCTGTCAACTTCATCTGTGTGTACAATAAAGTATTTTTATTTATTTATTATTTATTTATTCATTGCATTTTTAATGTAAGAAACTGATTTTTTTTATTAGTCTACAAAAAAGTGTTTATTCGCTGACTGTACTTGAGTAGATATCCGTTATCACAAAGAATAAATTAGTCTAATTTGTCATTAATGTTGTCACGACCAAACGGATAAATTAGTTTTGATGGAATTTGATTGTTAAATGATAGTTTACTTTAATTAAGTTAAATTTCGGTCGCTCGTGAGTTTTACGATATTGTAATTTGAAGAAAAGAATAAATGAACCCAAATATTATTTTTATTCCACAACTAATAAGACTAATGAAAATATTAAACTATCGCAGTAAAGAAAATCATTAAAAATCGTCAAGCAGCAGTTTATAAGTTCTATGGAAGTTTTTATAGCTCTTGCACGTTATTTATTCGCAAACTTAAATTGTCCACGGTTTTAACCAAGTAAATCTTTACAGCCATTTAAAACAATATCTAAAGAAATCTCTTGATAAAATCTACTTACGGTAAAAATTCTGTTTTACAAGTTAAAAATATCCACTTTCGCGTAACACAAATTAAAAACTAACTACACTTTAATACATGATTATATTTAAAACTGAAACACAAACTTAATACACCAAAATCACTTTTACGTAAAATAAATAAAACGAAGTAATACACCTCCACGTCTATCCTCTGCGCCGATCCGCAGACAACTGACGTTTGACGTTTTTTTTCTTAATTTTTTCACAACTGTCATTATGTCACGCTGCCAACATAAGAACTTATCATTCGAAATAGAATCCTATTCCATTGCTATAGAGTTTAAATTTAAATTATGTGCAATATTCAGCCAATTAAACGTCTAGAACGCTTGTCTGTAACTAGGGACTAAATACGTGTAGCAATTTTAAAATTTCGAATCGTATTTTCAGAGCTTTTCGTATAGATTGCTGCTTTTCACTGAAACTCGAATAATTCTAACAAAGAAATGCCGCAATGTAATAAGAAATTGTGAAGATATCGAACTGAAGTAAGAGAGAAAGATTTTTTTTTCCGTGTTTTTAAAATAGCACTAGGTTTTCTGAGAACAAAATTAATAACATGACATTATAATTTGTATGAGAATACGGTAATTGGATAGTGCAAGATAATTTCTTATTAGAGTCGTCTTAAAAAATAGAGAACAAAAACTAACACACCTGTCTATTTTGTCGTCAAAGGCAATTATTTGCGGGTTAAGCAACCTTAGACGTGGTCGTCCTATGGATGGGTACCAATTGTGGATATGGATGGGTAACACTTATATGTCGGAGAATTTAAATAACTCTCCATAATTAATTATAATTATCACATTATGTTGTACACCATAGAGTACATTGTAATAGGAAGGTATAGCCACATGACAACTACTCTGTTATAATTCTCTCACATGTATTTCAATTGAAACAATCTGTACCTAAAACTATTATCGTAAATTTGGAAATGATAGTAAATGGCCGAAGTTCACTGTATATAGGTATACCTATAGGATACTTACTTGTTTTTCAAAATTCAACCAAATCTATTTATTTAAAAAACCGGCCAAGTGCGAGTCGGGCTCGCGCACAAAGGGTTCCGTAGCAGCAAATATAATAAATTACAGTTAAATCAACCTATCTCAAAAACTATAAGAGATACTTTGATCAAACCAAAAATCGTTGAAAGAGTTAATTAGCATGCATCACCTCTATTTTTTTTAGAATTTTATACCCCGTAGTTATAAAAATAGAGGGGGGGGGACATACTTTTTACGACTTTGAGAGCTGATATCTCAAAAACCGTTCACTTTAAGAAAAATGTTTTTTAGAAAACTTTATATCATTTTAAAAGACCTTTCCATTGATACCCCACACGGGTATGTACATCGAAAAAAAAAATTTCATCCCTCAGTTACATGTATGGGGGGCCCCACCCCCAATTCTTTTTTTTACTATTTAGTGTCATATTTTTGTAGCGGTTCATACAACACGTATTCCCATCAAATTTCATCACTGTAGTACTTATAGTTTCCGAGTAAATCGGCTGTGACAGACGGACAGACGGACAGACGGACAGACGGACATGACGAAACTATAAGGGTTCCGTTTTTGCCATTTTGGCTACGGAACCCTAAAAAAAACGTACCTCTGTTATTTGCATGTTGGCAGCTTCAATATTTAACTCCCGAAGTGAAGAAATCAATCTGGAAAGAAATGAAAAAAAAACACATAAGTTAAATAGGTACGATCACAAAACTTAGTACCTAGGTAGATTTTTTTCATACTCTATTACGGTTTTTGTTTTAATTAAAATTATTAAATTATTTTTTATAATTTTTACCAATATGGCTTTCGATTTGGAAAACCGCGCACTTACTTATAATTTACCCTTATCATAAATTATAGAAAATGTTTGAAATCAGAGACAAGAAAAACAAAGTTCATAGGTATTTTTTCAGTAGTAAAGACCGCACCTATAATTTTTTGGGATAAAAAAAAAACAGAAATGTAAAGTACACAACACCATAATCGTAGTACCAAATCAAAATATTAATTTACTTCTGAATGGTAAGCA
The DNA here is from genome assembly GCA_907164665.1 of Colias nastes. Lineage (NCBI taxonomy): Eukaryota > Metazoa > Arthropoda > Insecta > Lepidoptera > Pieridae > Colias > Colias nastes. The sequence goes on along the minus strand of CAJQZM010042161.1, from coordinate 27,090 downwards.
CCAGAATCGAAAATCTCAAAAAAAAAAATCTGAACGAACTTTAAAAAAAAAATTCAAATAACGAACTGTCACTTGCAGAAACGTACGGTCGTCGAACTTGTACGCATGTGTGTGTGCTACCATTCACTTGTGTGCGTGTAATGTCAATGTGTGCGTGCAAAAGAATTTATTCGTATGATATAATCTATATGTACATGTATAAAACGTAAAAATGACTGTCTGACTGACTGATTGACTGATCTATCAACTACTGCACCGATTGTGCTGAAATTTGGCAAGCAGATAGCCACTTTGATATAGGCATCCGCTAAGAAAGGATTTTGATCAATTCTATCCATAAGGGAATAAAATAGCGGATAAAAGTAGCGTAGAGAAAGAAGCTTGTAGTACTACATAAAATAGTCTCTGTGTGCGTAAAGAATCGCTATTCTAAACACGTGTGTGTGTGTGTGTGTGAACGTTGAAATTTCGTTTACGTATTGCAATGTGTATGTGTGCGTTAAAACTTCTCTGCTAGTGTGCTGTGGGTGTGAGTCTAGACGAGTAAAGATAGGGTGTAAATGTGTCTGTGTGTATAGTTTGGAAATGCAATTTTTATAATTTAGGTATAGGTGTTTAAGGGTATATAGATTTTAGTTGTAATTGTTGTTAAAATTTAGGTGTTTTGATTAACGTTAAATTAATACGACTACGATATCTAAGGGGTTTATTACAAAAAATTAAAATAAAACAAAATAGCACATTTGACACTAGAATATTTTCATTATGGTTTTAAAAATATTTTTTCTTTACTATCGTCACCGATCGTCGTGATTGATTTAAATTAATTTATTTATTTTAATTAGGTACCTACGTAATTTCTTATAGGACTAAAAAATAACCGATTTAAACCCGTCAAAATTAATAAAAAAAAAACTTTTTTTATTTTAAATCACGCATTCTGTCGGCTACGTTTCATTTGCTATATTAATCACATTATACCCTTGATAAATACACCCTCGATAAAAACCCCATGTTTTGGGGTGAAAATAAACCCCTATAGCCTATTGGCTGATAAAACGCATGTAAGTATCTACCAATCGCAAGCCCATAATAATGGGGTGAAAGTTTTTTTTTGTTATTTTTTTTCGAGGGATCTGTAAGGGATCAAAAGGGAGTGTTTATAGATATGTATGTATGAAAGAAATGTTTGTTTGAACATCGGGAAGGGATGTATCGATTTTGATGTGATTTTTCGAATATGTAGCATATTCAATATTTGTACGTAATTAACATGAGTTTCGATTTAATAATAGATGGCTCAACATAATTAAAAATTAAACTACAGTTAGAACATACAATCTAAAAATAGATTTGTCTGTATAAGAAAAATAACAAACGTAAGTTGCTTACTTACGTTTATTATTTTATATAAAAAGTATTGCATTTGCATACTGTATGTCTGTTAGAAATCGCCTAAAAAATGCTTAACCGTATTCAATATTGTTTTTATTATTATGTAGACTACGTCTAAACTAACTGAGATAATATACAGTATGATATAAAGTACACAGTACACTTATAAATAGAAATGATTAAAAAATATGATATGAGTAATGGACATAAACTCAAAACTACTAAACCAATTTAAATAATAATTCTTTCACCATTAGATAGCTACATTATTCCTTAGTACCTAATATAATTTGTCTTCCTTTCCTTCCATCCAGGCTATCCCATATACTGTATACATAATATCATATCTATATCTTCTTATATATAAAAATGAATCGCAAAATGTGTTGGTAAGCGCATAACTCGAGAACGGCTGAACCGCTTTCGATAATTCTTTTTTTATTATATTCCTTGAAGTACGAGGATGGTTCTTATGTAGAGAAAACGTAAACACACCACGGGCGAAGCCGGGGCGGACCGCTAGTACTTATATAAAAAATAAAAATGAAACTCGTTTTCCTTGGTCACGGCATCACGCGTGAATGGGTGGACCGATTTAGATAATTCTTTTTTTATAATATTCCTTGAAGTATGAGGATGGTTCATATGGAAAGAAAACATAAACATGTACAACGGGTGAAGCCGGGGCGGACCGCTAGTTCTATCTATACTAATATTATAAAGAGGAAAGGTTTGTAATTATGTGTATGTATGTATGGTTTTCATGCATAAACTACTGAACCGATTACAATGAAATTTAGCACACATATAGAGGGTAACTTGGATTAACACATAGCATAGGATAGGTTTTATCCCGGAAATCCCACGGGAATGGGAAATATGCGGGTTTTCCTTTGAAAACGCGGGCGAAGGCGGAAATCTAGTATGTAAATAAAATATGTAGCAAAAACATAACATGATATTGTAATACAAGTCAAAATAATTAGCTCTTTAGCCTTTTTTGAAGTCGGTAAAAAAATTAGTTATTTTTAAAAATTTTGAGTTTTAGCCAACTTCAACCAAAAAAGGCACATAATAATATATTTTTTATAACGAACGAGAACATAATCTGTATAGAGTTATCTGTAGATATATCTGCGAGAGTCGAACCGGCGACCGGTGTCATTGCCACGTGAACTCTGGCACGTTTCCATTGCGCTATTGCGAATTTTTTAGTATTCAATGTAATAAAAAACTGAAAGAAAAGGAATAAATTTTGTTTTTGAAAAGAAATCGTTAGCTGGGTTTACTGTAATTTCAAGAATATAATAAATGATCCTGATAGTGGTATCCGGAAAGAAAAATCATAATAATGTGCTTATCCTGATTAAATTATGTATCTCTATACCAGGTTCCATATAGAATATATCCAATTAGCTTTTTTTCATGAAAAAGTATCAAACATATACCTAGGTAGGTACATCCATTCATTCTTACATAATTTTACGTAAACAAGATTAATTATTAACCATTCACTTCATTTCATATACCTAAAAAGAATTTGGGAAACATCTTTAAAATTTCTTGTAATTACCATCTTCTTTAGTTTATGGTAGCTAACGCTACTGCTAATCAGCATTGAATATTTATATGGCTATTTTATTTGAATCAAGGTCACTCAATTAACATGGAATATTTTTTGTAAATATTATTTTTTGTGCAGTATTATTTGAAGAATTTAATGAACAAAAATAGATGATCCCACATATTTTGGGTCGGTTTATGTCGTTTAAAAAGCGTTTGGCATTGGCTATATAAATCTTCCCATCAATGAACCTACGAATTTTTTCCTCACGTCGTCACGACAATATCAACATTATCGTGTCGTATCCACCATTGGAAACGCACCGCGTATCTCGGTAGCCGACCAACCGGTTGTGCACTCCGCACACATACATACACGTGTATATGTATGTGTATATGTGTGTGTCGGTTACACACACACGTGTGTGTGTGTGTAACCGACTTTGAAGAACGGAGGTATTGTTTTTGGTTATTAGAAGTTGTTTTGGAGCATGTTTTGGAAATAAATAATTGAGGAAAAACAAGACGTTATATCTGGAAAGTAAGTCTTGCGTGTTCCGGATTGATTCGGTATTAAAAGTATTGCTTAGGACAGTTTAAAATGATGTAGCCTTGTATTAGTAAAATAATTATCAAAATAAGTTCAGTAGATCCAGATAATATTACCCCCAAAACCATAAAACTTGTTTATCATAATATGTACAATATGTGTGTATATGTACCTATAAGTACACTTAAATTTCGCTCATATTCAATTTCATTATTTTTTAATGGGGCCGTATTATGACCTCTTATTTCGAATCAGTTTATTTGAATTGCCGTGATTTGACTGGCAAATTCATGATTAATATTTATGGTATAATATGAATTTGCCAGTCAGTTCAATTCACGGCGTAAACTGACTGGGAATAAGGTCATAATACGGCCCCAGAAAGTAAGTATGATTTGTCATAAAATACCTAGATAAGAATTGAATTAAAAATCTAATTTCTAATAGAAGGATGATGATTTTAAAGAGCATGTTAGTTTGCTGTTAGACTTGTTATTTAAGATATTGTTTATATTTATTTTATTTATAAATTTGCGATGTAGGTATTGAATGTACGACACTCTCAAGTGTAAAGTAGACCTTCAAACTAAATAGAGAGATTTATATTACGGTTTATTTTTACATATTTTAAAAGGAAGTAAAACAGGCTTCTAACAAAAAAATATGTAGTTCTGTATTTTATGTAACATCAAACGAATAAAAGAAGGAAAGAAAGAGTAAAAAAAAATTAATTCTTTTCATTTTATAACAAATAATGGTACGACCTTGAACTTTTCCATTGTCTTAACTTTTTTTTTCATAACATTTCGCGCGATTATTTAGTACAGCTATTCAGCACTAGATGGCGCTGTTATAAAAAACTAATGAAGTATTTTTTCCTTTAGAAATAATTGTATTATTTATTGTATGAAAAAAGTGTTATTACATAATATAATTGTTTGAAGTGAAAATCTCCTCATTAGGTAAGTTTTTTTAAGTTGGTCGTTTTTTATTATAGGTACTTGAAATTAAAATAAAATATCGATAGGTACCTAAGTACCAACTTTATAATTTTTTGAATAATATCATGGACCATGATAATATTATAACTTTCACACAAAAAAAATTTACATAGCTAAAAGGTTCGTTTTACATAAATGCAGTATTTATAAAACGGATTCTCAATGTTAGCCAGAAGGGCTTCTACATTTTAACGCGGACGCGGGGGTGAACTGAAGGTTCACCCTGGTAGCGACATGCACAAGGGCGTCCCCCCTTGACGGGGATCTCGAACCTCGGCTTGGACTGTCGCTTGAGTGGAGGAGGCCGGAAGGGCCCTAGTCGGACGGGTTATAAAACGGAAGGAATGATACTTTGTAGGAAGAACGACGAGCTTATAAAATATAGCGGCAATGTAGGTAGGTACCTATTAAATATATAAGAAACATATTTTGTAAGTTTGTAAATGGTAATCTTAGAAACAATTGAAATATTTAAAAGGAGATTTTACGCAATTAATTAATGTAAAATTTATAGGATAAAAGAGCTGATGAAAATATTTATTCATAAAATAGGTATATTCTAGGACAAAATAGGCTAAAATCGACTTTTAGTTTATATTTCCTAATCTATCTACTAATATTATAAATGCTAAAGTTTGTGAGGATGGATGTATGTGAATGTGTATGTAAGTATGTTTGTTACTCTTTCACGCAAATACTACTGTAACGATTACAATGAAATTTAGCACACATATAGAAGGTAACTTGGATTAACACATAGGATAGGTTTTATCCCGGAAATCCCACGGGAACGGGAACTGTGCGGGTTTTTCTTTGCAAACGCGGGCGAAGCCGCGGGCGGAAAGCTAGTATTTTCATATTTATTATTGTATTGTTTCATATATATTATTTGCCGCTTATAACGGTACAGTTATGCTAAAATAGGTCATCAGCCTTTTACGACCTTGAGAGTTAAGTCCTAACTTAGCAACGCAAAAATATTAAGTTACTAGCTTCTCAGAAAATCATTCAAATGCGAAATTAAATTAAAAATATCTCTGTTCTTATATGACCTATATTTGTATATTCTAAGAAATGTTTTTTTAAATTTAAATCCCTACTAATATTATAAATGCAAAAGTAACTCTGTCTGTCTGTCTGTATGTCTGTCTGTTACGCTTTCCCGCTTATTAACCTCTCAACCGATTTTGATGAAATTTGGCACAGACAATTTTTAGACCCTGAGAAAGAACATAGGCTACCTTTTATCAAAACACCACGCGGGCTAAGCCGCGGGCGGAAGCTAGTAAGTAATATTTATTAATTTTTAAACAGTTCACTTATAACACGGTTTTATTAGCTCATATTAGCTTCACCTGTATGTTTGTAACCGACTCCTTTAGACTCGATTTTGACCCACTTTAAACGGACAGATTTAATTCAAACCTTGTACACTTGTCAAGGATCGATGACAATACAATAATTTTAAGGGTTTCACTTTTATTAAACTCAGGTATTAAATATTTTTAATAGTTTTTATTCTGTGATATGGTGTAATAAGCTCTACTATTAGAATCTTTGCACGTCAATAACACAAAAACGGCTGAACGGATTTCGGTAAAATTCAGCAAGTAGATAATTCATACTCTTATTAATAACCTTGACCTTGGTAATACAGGAAATTTTGTATGTATGACCCTCTTTATATTGTAACTAGATGTGTTATGTTGAATGTTAGGGCAGGTCAGGATTGGCAAGGTCATACGGAAATATATTTTTTGTTATAGTTTTGCACGCGGTTCTGCTCGTGTGAGCATTTTGCTAGTTCGATAGCGTGGTTTTACTTGAACATTTTACGGAAATATACTTTTTATTATAGTTGTGCACGCGGTTCTGCTCGTTCGTAGAGCTTTATACTAATTTTTTAGCGTGGTTTTACTTATTGTAAATTTAGTTAGAAAAAAAATATTGACGTTGGATTAGAAGTCGTGTATCTACTTGAAAAGTTGAAATGTATTAAGTTTCATCACGATGGGTCTAGTAAACTTGACGTTAAAACTTCCTAACATAAAATCGTTATTTGAAGGTAAATAAATAATTTATAATAATGTTCAATTGCGTAGGTATTTATTTTTCATATTACAAGGCTCTAATCAAATACCTTTTTAGTTTCTGGATAACTATACTAGATGGCGTTGAGCAATATGTCCTAACAATTTTATATTGATTAATTGTATCTATTATCACTACATAGTATAAAACGAAGTCGCTTTCTCTGTCCCTATGTCCCTTTGTATGCGTAAATCTTTAAAACTACGCAACGGATTTTGATGCGTTTTTTTTAAATAGATAGAGTGATTCAAGAGGAAGGTTTTAGTATATAATTTATTAGATTTTAGACAAAGCGGGCGCAGCCGCGGGCGGTAAGCTAGTTAGGACTAATTTAAGAATAATATTATATTTATAGAGCTTTTTTTTCAATTATTGATATGGATGATAGTCGTAAATTGCTGTTTCATTTTTGATGAAAATAAAGGTTACATAATTTTGCAAATAAAAGTACTTACCTATGTTTCATAAATGATATTTAAATTACTCTTTTTAATAATTTTATCTATATTTATTTATAATAAATGGGTGCAAAATGGAAATTGAATTGATAGGCTCTTTATTTTTCAGTTTAGGGTGGGGGCGGGAATACAAAAAAATAGTTTTTTGCACTATATTAGGTAATTGTTAAGCTACATACTTACATTTAATTTTCTTTTAAAATTATATAAGTATCTATTATTTCCATAACTTTTTATATTATTAACATTTCCTTTACAATAAATGTGAAAGTTTGTGAGGATAAATGTTTGTAAGTCTTTTACGCAAAAACGAGTGATCTGATCTGTATGAAATTTGTTACAGAGATAGATTATAGTCTGGATTAGCACATAGGTATAATAAGAGTAAAATAAATGGATACCTACATTTGATTTGGAATGTGTAAAAGCATAGAAAGTAGTATTTATTTAATAAAAATATGATGCATGTTTTTTTTTTTATGAAGAAGATATCTCTTTTTCAGTCTTATATATAATCATCAGTCTTATATAAAAGAAAAATATATAAAAGTATCAAAAATGTTTGACGTTATGTAAGATGCGAAATCGCCAGAATTGTTTAAGTCACTTTGCATGATGAAAATAATTATAAAAACTTAAATTAAAACTTAATATCCTTAGTTTATTTCCATAACATTATTTGGTGTAGTTACTTAATAGATGTTATGTGAATTAAATATAGAGATTTACTTAGATGTTATTTTATGTGTATTAAATATAGAGATTTACTTCGTGTTATGAAATAATTGGCAATTTATTTTTAAAGGTAGAGTTAAAACGCTAAGGAAATATAATTTTCCATACAACATTCGTTATATTACAGATTTTATTTGTAATTAAAGCAAACCTCTTTCAAATGCACATTTATATTATGTAACCAAGTGAGTATTTTAGTACAAAATTGGCGAGTAATAATCCTAAAAACAACTTCTTTGAAGTCAATTCAATCTCTTACAGAAGCAATAACCTATTACTTTGATCTCTCACATTATTACATCCTTTTACCAACAAATAAAAAAAAGAAAAAAAAAGTATACTAACCTCTTTCGTAAAAATTGGAGGGAAATCGCAAATGTGATTACACCAAAGACAACGCATTTCTTTAAAAGCACGATTCTATTGATTCCGTCAAAATCAATACAGATTATACAGACTCACATGTTCAAATCCAAAAAGCACAGAGCACAGCACGGAGGTTTCGAAAAAAAAATGTCAAATCACCAAAGAAAGTAACGCGAAGACAAGGACAGACCTAACCTCTTTAGAATTTACTTTTAAATAAACGCCGCCGGAACGAGACGGCTGCTATTTTAAGAGGTACGTCTCGAATTAGGGTTCAATGTACCGGCCTACTGACGTGGGCGATAGCTGTCTTGTTCGCGCATACGTAAGACGGCGGGGTGCGAGCGGGACGGGCGACGGTCCACTTTTTGTTCCGAACTTGAATTTCGATCAATATACTGCGACTTGTTCCGTTTTGATGGTTGTGATTTTTTTTTATTAAATTGTTTGATTATGAGCTTTCGCGGTGATATAAGTATCGTAGGTTCGTTTATTATCGATTTTATTGAGATAGATGTCATTATTAGTATTACTGATTAGTGACTAAACTATATAGGTCGTCAAAATATTGATCTTTATAAATTCTATTCAAAATTACGTATTTTTGAACGGTCCAAGTGCAAATGTAATTTTTAAATAAAGTAAGTACCATTATGTAATCATGCGCTGTATAGCGAGTCGGCTCGACTGCTGGTATGTAAACCACTGCTGCAAACTGTCTGCTTCTTTGATAGCTTTGTAGCGGTGGTGTGCATTTCTAGCAGTCATAATAAATTGTATTTTTACTAACATAATTTTTAAGTTAATAATTGTTACTAACAAAATGAGTCCTGGTTACTTGAATAAATGAATGAATTATTATTATTATATTATTATTATTAGATGTAGAATTTTTATAATATAACGAATAAATCGCGTACGAAATCCGTTAAAATCTTTAATTTCTAAATGTAGAAATTTTTTTTTGTTTAGGTTGGATGATTTTTTTATTAAGTGGCTTTCACTAGGTATGTTAAATTCAAATGCTAAGGCTTATTGAATATTTTTTATAAGAAAATACATAGAATAAAATACATCAACATTACAAAATATACTAGGCATTTTTTAATGAATACTTCAGAGCCGTTCACAATAAGGTAAAATAAATTTATTATGCATTACTGTGCTTAAATAAGCATCTTGAATCCGAATAAATAGATCAATACTGCCATTCACTCGATCCTCCCGTGCGTCGCTGAGAAAGCGGTGACCTTGAAACTGCATTGAATGGGAAAAAAAAGAAAAAAATGCATCGCGTGAAGCGCACAGCATACTTGCATAGACGTTTGCATACCGATGCACTCCGCTGGCCTAGCAACACTGTCTATTTATAGAAATGTATTTATAGACAGGTCAATTAATCGTCTAGACATGCTCCACTGCGATTGCGAGATAGACTATAGCTTCTGAGGGGTTACCATGCTGACTTAAAGCAGTATTAATTCCAGTGTGGACAAATGATAGCCATATATAGGTCGTCTAGCCCCATCACTTTCCCATATTCGAATTAATACAACGTATTAATTCGTAAAATAAGACGTCATAGTAAGTTAACTCCCCTGGATACTACTGTAAGCGATGTATCGATGTATGTAGTGTTAAATATTTATTACTGTGTTATGGAATATGAGCTATAGCCGTGTTGGTAAGCGGTATGTGTATAAATATCGATTTGATGATGACGTCATATGGTAAGTATGTGCCGGTTTTTTTAAGATTCCGTAATGCAATTGTTTTTTATACTTTTTTAAGTGAAACTTTATAATTGATACCATTTTTTTATTTATTACTATGGCAATGACAATTTTTGGTTTAAGTATTAATAAGTTGTAATATTTGATTTGATATTTATCATGATTCCCAGTCTTTGTATAGATAAATATTGCCGTATCCGTAATTTTCAGTGCTAAAACATAATATTTTCTATCATAACTATTTTTATTTACACATAATATTAATACTCAATTCACAATGATGATACTTATGCCGTACTCAAAGTATTGAATGTCGTCATTGACTTATCTTACCACGTAGAACGTTCGTTAAATTCATAGTCATCGTCATTAAAAAAATCGTTGTACAGTTCTTCAACTGCAAACGCAAATGCAATAAATACGATACAAAATTTATATCCACAACTCTACCCGTAAACTAACGAATCACCATAAATTTAATAGCTATCATTGCACACAACAAAATATACGTTTATTTTTGCAGGAATTTCAAAATTTCAAGCTTCACTTCACATGCGATTGTGTTTGTTGCATTAACTGACCGGGAGGACCATAAAATCGCAAATGCTTACATATTTACGACCACGGCTGAAGCTGTAAAGTTGATGGCCGCGCGACTTCATTAATGACATCCGACAAATGCAAGCGTACCATTATTTTAAGTGCTGACACTGTGAATGCAATGAGTATTAATATTTTGCTTTATTAACAAACATTATTGTTAATTTATAAATTAAAAAAGCTCGTTCGTGTTGCAGTTGGGTTGACTGAGCATAAACTCTTATTAAAAATATTACTTATATGTCACTTAGATTAAATGTTAGCTTTCAAAGTTTTCGAAACCGGTTCAGTAATTGCAGGTGTTATTTCTTGCTGACTTTTATAATAGTAGTATTTATTTATTTAATTAATTGAGGATATTTAATCACGTTAATAACAATGAAAATAAATTATACAATGAATAAGTAAACGTCATATTCAATGAAGAAGTAAATTATTGTGAATTAATCAAGACTCATAACTCATCTATAAACATATTGATTAGATCACTGAGGAATCAATTATTTATTTATTTAATTTAACACTTTTATTGAACATAGAAGAAAATGAAAAATAAATAGAAGTCATACTCATACATTCAAATAATATGATAAAGGCCTTATCACATTTAATTATTTATTCAACGACTGAGGTTTAAAAATCCTATTAGATATCACGAACTTATTGTTCACTCTCTTATATATTTAATACCTTTAAACAACGCCAAATCTATCACAAATACGTAGCAATCATATCAATATAGTTTAATGAAAAATAATACGGATATTAAAATTACATTACTAAATAAATTCCAACCCAAATAAAATATGCCCCTACTGTATAACGCTATCCAAAAATAAAGTATCAAGACTAATTATCGAGATACGTTATTCAAGTAGGCGGTAGGCGGTACGTGCGAGCGAGACGGCAACGTGTCCGTGAACTTCGTCCGTGTAACGGTGAGGTGCCCGCGCTTGTCGACCTCAACGTTTTACAAATCGAACGTTCTTAATTTAAATCTTTGCTTTTTTTGTTATTTGCCACGCTTTTTTCGAAAACGTCAATGTGTGTGAGGCTGTGTGTATGTGAAAGTAACTGGTAATTAATAAACTTAGTTAAAAAAAAACTAAAAACTGGGAATAATAAGATCAACTCATAAAATATCTTAAACTTGACACTGGCAAATGGTTATCTTATTGCCATAACGAAGAAGAAAAAAAAACTCATGAAATAATTGTATTGTCACCGATCCTTGATAAGTGTACAAAGTTTGAATTAAATCTGTCCTTTTAAAGTGGGTCAAAATCAAGTCTAAAAGAGTCGGTTGCATACCTACAAACATACAGGTGAAGCGTGTTAAAAAGTAGGTACATGACCTTTCTAATTGTCTTATTATATTTTGGAATATAAATTGTATAACCTGAATTAATTTGTAACCAACTTATATAAAAGGCAATTCTTAAAATGTTATTTGCGATGAAATTATTTGTAGTAAAAAATACGTCTTTATTCTACAGTTATTAATTTCTTATTGTAATGATTTTAACAAATATTATTAAGGTCAGGACAACTCTTTTTATTATGGATAGGTAACTATCTACAAATAATAAAAATAAATAAGAAGTCGGTTAAAAAAAATAAAAAAAATCAAATAGAGATGAGACGAGACGCACTTAATTAGGCTTTTTGTAGATAATAAAAATTTTATTCATTGTAACAAACAAAGTTAGATCATAAAAATGTTTATTTTATTTAATAAATCACGAATGAATTCAATACCTACCTAATCAAAGAGTAATACTTTGTAATGAATAAAGAATTGACAACTTTTAATAAAGCATTTTTGAATAAGAGAGCATGTTTGGATTTATATTTCTTACTAGCTTTCCGCCCGCGGCTTCGCTCGCGTTTTGAAAGAAAAACCCGCATAGTTCCCATTCCCGTCGGATTTTCGGGATGAAACCTATCCTATGTGTTAATCCAAGTTACCCTCTATATGTGTGCTAAATTTCATTGTAATCGGTTCAGTAGTATTTGAGTGAAAGAGTAACAAACACACACACACACATCCTCACAAAGTTTCACATTTATAATATTAGTAGGACATATGTACCTAAACATTAAATATTGAATATTTGTATTGTTATTATTCGTCCAAAAAATATATTTAGGACATTACTTATTTATAGCCAAATATCATAACAATAGCTTTATAATATTAGTATAGATTTCTTCACCCCCTATCACCTTCCACAGATATAAAAAAAAAAACTTATTGTAACTGGTATGTGTTAACCAAAGAGTTCGACGCCATGTGACATCTGCCCGCACTTGGCCAGCGTGGTGGATTGTGGACAACCCTCACAAGCCTGTGTCCCAAATTGAAAAAAAATATGAAAATCTTTCTAATTCTTTCATAACAAGAAGATGAGTTGGTATTTGTATCATGTTATTTTATAATACTTCATTATAATATGGTCTAAAAATAAATACTAAAAACGTTTGAAACTAATAAGTAACGCATCAGAATTTTCAAGGGCTTTTTTGAGGGAATAAAATAGAGACTACACAACTACAGACTATACATGTTAGAATTTTGTAAAATAACTTTGAGAAAACATTCCAGTATTTTTGAAAACACGAAATGTTTTATTGACTGTTAGTTCAAACGTTGTACTGTCTTCGACTTGTAACTGAAAAGTTATACCAAACTTTTAATAGGCCTCGTTTGCATGAAGATAAAAAGTATGTAGGTCAATATATCTATTGCATATTTTAATAATCCTAGAGCATATTTTTTGTATGTTTATCTACCTTAATCTCTTTGTATACCGACTTAGACAAAATATATGATACATTAAAATGTTAAATACAATGCTTGCCTAGTTTGTTGGTCAGTGGTCACATGAAATCTTGTCTTCCATTAGACATTATAAAGTCTTTGTATTGTTATTTCTTTTCTCATTATTTAATTTCTTGTTGTGTATATTCGGTAGGCTTAAGAATAGATCGTAAACTATTTTTATACCCTGTGATAAGGGAGTCCTAGCCAAACAACTTTTGCAGGATCAGCTAGGAGATATATTAAATCTATATTGGTTAACCATTAAGGTAATAATAAGCCTGATTATTATTTATAAGCAACCTTTTTTTTAGAATAATGAATAGTGTACCCTAAAATGTATCTATTGCATTATTAGTATGAAAAAGATTGACGTAAAATGGTTTACTGTGAAACTGTATGAGGTAAAAATATGACTAAGTCTTCATAAGAAATCAATTTTAGGCATGCGGATTCAATCAGTAAGTACTCTAATCGAAAGTAAATTATTCAAGGTCAAATATTTATATCTGTACGAAATATGTTAATAAAGAAATCAAGTGTACAAGATTTACTTATGTCACACACACCTTCGTCCAACGACGTCATAGCCTTCGTCCTTCAAACTTATTAAAAATAGGGCTTTTTCACAATCATCTTCAGACCATTTTAAAAACAATTTTTCTATTATTCACGTTTACAACCTACTCAAAAGTTAACTTGCTATAAATGGATGATTTTGTCGTCACAATAATATCCATACAGACATACATACTTTGCGTAATTAAACCTAATTAAGACTCATGAATTGCAAAATTGGCCTTTCACATAGAGAAAGTGCAATACCAACAAATTAAATATAACCTTGGATACAAGTATAGGTTATTAGCAAATATCCGTAGCACAAGCGGTTTCTGCACACGTCGGATGTGAACCGTGGGACTTCCTGGCACCATTCCGGTAACCATTGAGTCACGGGTGTGCACCACAAACCACAATTTATAAGTTATGTAAGGGTATAGTTAGGGTTGAAGTTTTATGTAATAATATTATACATATGTTGACGATTTTTTTGTTTATAGCGGTTTTGTCCCGTTAATGTGTGGTTTTATAGAGTAAGTATGGATTTTTTGTGTAGATATGTGGAAATAAATTGAATTGTCTGTGTGTTTGGAAATGCATATGTGATACAGTTTACTTTATACCTACTTTATACGATCTATTATCGTGCAATCACAATTTAGGACCAATTTTTTAATCCTTACTTAAATCTTCTCCGTCCATTGAAATATTACAAATGTCATTTCCAAAATACAACATCAAGAGTAATAAGAAAGCATTTTTGAAATGGTTGTTAATACTATCGTAATATGTTTAACTCAAGATTGAAAAGTTAGTTCTTACTTGAGTAAATGTTATGTCATTACACAGAAGGAGCTAATCGTTAATTTACCTTGAAATAAAATCGATTAATGGGTTTAAAAGTTTTTTTTTCCGTACATGTATTGGCTGTTCGTTTAAGTAAATATTGGAATATCATACTCATACAGCATGCTTATCTATATGAACTGTTATTATATATCTTCAATTTAGACAAAACCATATAATTTAATATAAATAGCGCTACGCCGCTACACTAGTTAGAAAACCAAGCAGAGATGGGTAAGTTCATATTAAATGATGATGGAGTACTTACTTCACTACATAGTATAAAACAAAGTCGCTTTCTCTGTCCCTATGTCCCTTTGTATGCTTAAATCTTAAAAACTACGAAACGGATTTTGATGCAGACAAAGCGGGCAAAGCCGCGGGCAGTAAGCTAGTAATCTATAAATCAGTAGGGGAGCGGGGGGCACGTTGTTACAGGGGTAAGAAGTTACACGCGTTTTTTACCGGGATTTTAAACTCTTTGATGGACATAATTGGACTCATTTGTTTTCTTATAATATCGTGCATTATATAAAAACAATCAGTGACCTGCCAAGCGCTGAGCTGCTAGGTTGTGTGCGTGTGTCCCGATTTCAACCAAGTAAGTAAAAAAATCCTTAACGAAATTTTTGATTCCTGATGAGTATACTTTTTATTTTGTCAAAAATTTTAACCTTGAACGTTCATAATATATCTACCTTTAATTTACAATATTGTTTTATTCTACTATCGATATCCATTAATAATGACTTCGATTTATATTAAAAAACGTGCCATGGGGCAAGTAGTTACAATTGTTTGGGGTAAGTTGTTACATGTTCAACAACTTACCCCAAAAATATTACCTTATCTGGTATTGTACTGTTCGTTTTCTTATTTTAAAAATTCTACATATTTTTTGTTTTTTCCAGAATGAGAAACTATAAAAGAAAAACAGAAAGAGGTACAACTAGTAAAGAAGTTTATGAATCTGCTGCAGCAGAAGTACTGCAGAATAAAACGAGTTATATAAAGTTATAGCACCTCGATAAAAGAAGATTGGGTAGAATGTTTAGAATGCAAAATGTGGGCCCATGTCAAATGTGTAACGGGAAATGTTTGCTCATTCATTTGCATTAATTGCAATTCTGATGAAGACTGATTTAATATTTGTGTGTGATATTGTTACCTACCTCTATAAAAATTACTATATATCTTTCTATAATATAAGTGCCTTAAAAATGTTAGAATCCAAAGTATTTTAGTTTGCCAAAAGTTTATTTAAATACTTTATTAAGAAGTGGAAGTGAATAATTTAATTACTACAAGTTGTTATTTGCAGACTAAGTCTGTGTTTTATATAAGATTTAAAAATGTTCCTGCCAAAGTGATTTTCTACCAAAAAAAATTAAATAATTACCATAATAGATATTATAATTACTCATAAATGTTAGAAGGCTGTATAAAGTGATCTCTATTGTTTATATCGTTTTGAAATACTAATAAAAAATATATATTATCACTGATGATTTTGTTCATTTATCTACCGTAACATCGTGCCCCGATGATGTAACAACTAGCCCCAATTCCGGGGTAAGATGTTACAATCTACTTGTTTAGTTAAATTCTCCATTGTGAAAAAATTACATAAATTTTAATAATTTTTCAGTCGTATTTTCATAGCTAAATAGACATACTAACATTACAAGTTATCAAATGTATAATTTATTTGATAGCTTTTGTCATATTAACAACTATCTAAAAATTGTAACAACGTGCCCCCCGCTCCCCTATCTAAATAAGTAGTATAATTATAAATCTGTATTAGCTATTAGCAAAGCAACTTAATGGAAATCAGAGAATGTATTAACCAAGGGGCCGTTCATAAAATACGTTCGCATACAAGGGGGGGGAGGGGTGTTCGCGAGTGTGACAAGATGTGACAAGGGGGGACAGGGGGTCTATGGCAGCGTGACATTCGCCGTTCATTAAAAATTTTTACTGATTTTATTCGTTCTCTCGACTTTTTTTTTCAATTTTGTAATGATAGAAGTCATTTATTTCGTATTAGTAAATATACAGATATTTAAATGTAGGTATAATACATATTTATTACAATAAATTGTAACTTGACATATTTAGTTTTTTCAACATGAGCGCTAATATTTAAATTTTATTACAAAAATAAAAAAATAAATTTTCTAATATCAAAATTTGTTATCAATCAAAATTTATTATGTTTAGGGGGGAGGGGTCTTAGTTTTTGTGACGATATATTTGCAGGGGGGTCACAGAAAGTGTGACACAGCGTGACAACCGGGGGGGAGGGGGTCATAAAACGTTAATTTTAGTGTGACGTATTTTATGAACGGTCCCCAATCCATTTTCATTACTTTATGAATTGAATGAATTTAAAAACTATCATATATCGACAAGGATTAGAATTATATTATAACCTATCAAACACATTACAATCCATACTTAATTTTATAAATGCGAAAGTAACTCTGTCTGTCTGTCTGTCTGTTACTCAAACACGCCTAAACTACTGAACCAATTTTCATGAAATTTGGTATGGAGATATTTTGATACCCGAGAAAGGACATAGGCTACTTATATCCCGGGAAAATGACGCAATCCCGGAAATCCCACGGGAACGGGAACTATGCGGGTTTTTCTTTGACTGCGCGGGCGAAGCCGCGGGCGGAAACCTAGTATTACATAAGCTATCAAATATTACATAACATAAGGACGAACTTAAGTGCTTGATTTTAATACTTTAATTGTAAAATATTTATAGTCTTGTCACAAATTATAAATTTTGTGAAGTATTTTCTGTATAGACTGGTCAGTCACCAATAATTAACTGACAGTACAAGTCTTTCTATTTATTTTTAACCGCCTTCAAAAAAAAAAGGAGGAGGTTATCAATTCGGCCGGTATATATATATTTTTTATTGTAATAACGAATTGTGTGTAAAAAGAAATTTGTATAAAACAACAGGATGTGTATTATTTGCAATTGTATTACATAGTCTCGTGAAAAAAATAAAATATATTTCTTTATATATTTTGATAAAATCTTCCCTTCTTATTCTTAATATACATATATATTACTTGAGGCAAACATTCATGTACTCACCATATTCATCGACCCCTATATTGTAGCAATCTGTAACAAATAATTACTTCATTAATTAATGCCTTCGTGATTCAAGGTTTATCAATTTCTATTCATAATAATTAACTGATAACATAACTTGGTTTATAGGATAAATGGATATCAAAAACGGCTGATAAAATCTGAATGAAACATAGCAAATAAAAAAGAGCGCCGAGCACACGTGTCAGAAGTGAAACTTGTAGTCACAATTCTGGTGATACTTCAATTTAAACAACGTTTATAAAAAAAATGAACGTGTGTGCCGAGGAAACGTGCCAGAAGTGAAACTTTTTTGGCAAAATTCAAAGATACCAAATCGTCACCTTACTCCATGACGTGACGGTATTGCCATGAAGCGAATTTGAAATTTTACTCTCAACGTACCTAAAGTTCAATTATTTATATTTAATTCGTATAAACAAGTCGTAAGAAAAGAAAATAAATTTTAAAAATGTTGATGTAACGTATTTAATTAAATTCTTAACATTTTCTCTCTACAGTGCACTAAGGTCGTAGGAAAAGTCTACAAATAGAAATTCTTGGAAGAAATTTAGTATTTCAAAGTAAGCATTTAGTTGGAATGGTAGTAAATTGATGTGGGTTAATCACATTCTAGTGTTAGAACACTCTAGTGATAAGGCGCAAGATGATGATTCCAACGGTTACGTTAAGAGGTTGTTTCTTAATATACATTTATAATTGAATTATCACCTGAACTGTGACGTCACTATGCTAATAAATTTAAGTCATTCAGTGTAGCCCTGTGCTATTTGCTAAAAATAGATTTGATGTGTTTAAATTTACAGAAACACAACAATTACAGATAGAAACAGACGATTTAATACATTTTCAATCTAAATGCAGAACGTCTCCAAAACAGAATCGACCCAATCTTTCCCTATATACATATATGCAAACAGACAAACCATGTCTATACTATATTGTATCGAATCAAATCCCGCCCCCATTAAAAAATAGACCATCGTGCATCCCACTCTAACACATGCATCTGTCCCTTTCCTAATGACCTAGCATTTGATACTTTTTGTGTTAGGGTGAAATACTTTTTTTTATATTTTTTATGATTTTTATGGTTTTCTTTCATAATATGGGGTGACGGTACATGAAACGTTTTGTTGCATACGACATGTTTCGATACAATTCAGGGAAATGGCAAATGAAATTCGGGGAAATTAATTGAAATTTGTGATGGGAGTTCTTTTTAATAAAAGAATGTCGTATTTTATGTAGTGTATTATACCTTTTTATTGTAAATAATATGTAGAAATAACTGTGATGAATATTTATTCAAACATGATTAACAACAAATAAAACTTTGGGAAAGTAAGAAGTTAGTAGCGAAAATCTTGATGGTGGTGAAATAATGGATGAAAATTTGAATAAATCTTCAATCAAATGATCGAACTCGTATACAATCTACAAATCGAGCCATTTTCAAAGTAATTGACGACATACATTTGGCAATTACTAATATAAGACATAAATAATATAACACAGAAGTGACAAAACGTTCATAATAGACCAAAGGTATAAGTTAACAACGTAACACTCAAAATAAAAATAATTAAATAATTAAAAACCAAATCCTTAAAGTAACAACATCAGCCCCCCTCCCAGAACCCCTCCTTACCTTAAGCAAAATTTTTCATACCTTTCCTCTAACCACACTCTCTCCTTACGATCCTCAAACAATCTCGCGCTATCAATTCCACCCCATCATTCCAAATTCTTCCATTCCTCTTTCACCATCTCCGCAATTTCCCTCTGGAATGCCCTACCAGATTCGGTAAGAAGAGCTCCAAGCCTTCCAATTTTTAAAGCCAGTCTTAAAAAATATTACAGTACTATGCTACAGGAAAATTAAGAACTCTCACTATTTCTCCTTCAAGTATCAAATTTTTCTATCCTCAGTCAGTATATAACATTATATAATATGTAAGTATATGTGTATATATTATATTATGTATTGTATATATTGTATATTTATATGTATTTATATTTATCTATTTATGTATTTATCTATTCACCATTTATGTGTATAATATTTATGTTTATTTAGTTTAGTATCTTAATATTTTTCGTTTTTAAGTATTTCTTGCACTTTTATTTTATCTTGTGCAATATTTGTACATGTTATGAACTTTCACTGTTGTACCACGCCTACTCTCTTACTTCTCAGCTCTCCTTTGCTTTTTGGTTGTCTGGAAGAAATCGCTCATGAGCGATAAGACCGCCTACTGTACCTTAACCTCTTTTGCTGTTTTTTATTGCCTCTCTGTGAACCTCATTCTGTGTGTACAATAAAGTATTTTTATTATTATTATCTATTATTATCAGCCTATCCAGAATCCAGACAATCCATTCAAAAAAAAAATCTTTAAAATAGCAACATCAACCTAATTCCCCGTTTCCATTCCAGCCAATAACTTAGAAAATCACCTCTAATCGAGCCCGGGACAATACCTCCAAGACCATTATATTGACAGCGCTATGGCAGTCTACGCAGGCGTGTGACGTCATAGTCTAGACTCGTCTCTAGGATCGATTACTAGCAACTTCACGGTTCAGATTTGGGCAATTTCTAGAACAATGTTAGATTTAGACTACCTATAGGTACTGTGTTTTGTTCAGGATAGTACTGTTTGTCTAATAAATAAAAAGGACAAAATTTAAAAAGATTTGTAGACATTCGAAAAATATTTAGTCTTTTGTACAAATAAGCTTTACAATAAATAAGCTTTACATAATATGTATAATACCTTTTTTAATAACCATTACTTGATTATTATATTATACCTACCTATAGGTACAGACTGGAAATTTTCATTCCTGGAGGTTCCTGAAAGTATTTATTTAACTCTTTAATAGAGTTCCTGAAAGTACTTAAAATATTAGAGATAGCAAATTTTTCTGAAAGGAAACATTCCTTTATTTTTAAAAAGAAATAGAACTACATTCAAACATTTTCGAAAATTCACTTGCTTCGACCGGGAATCGAACTAACCAAAAATTAAAAAAAAATTTTCATTCTTCAAATCGTCTAATCCGACTCGAACTTGACCATTTTTTTATGTCACCTTAATCCGATATTCTGGAGTGTAGCTTATTAATTAATTATTATTAATTCAATTTTAATGTATATTATGCACATAGCAATGACGTTGTATGACGTCACATGATAAGTAACTTGTCGACACAGATCTATGCTTGTCGAGGTCATGTTTGAATCATTCTTTGTAATGCTATTTTTAATCTGTGGCACAAGCTAGTTTAAAAATTAAAAAAAGAGCGTGTGTGCCGAGCATACCTGTCAGAAGTGAAACTTTGGCAAGATTCAAAGATACCAAAATCGTCGCCTTACATGATGTGACGGTATTGCCATGACGCGACCATGAATATTACTCTCAACGCGCCTAAAGAAGTTTCACTTCTGACACGTATGCCTAGTTACATACCAACTCCAAGCCATAATTATTATTCCCACTGTAGGTAGGGAAAAAGTCTTCTAAGTGTAATTAGGCCATAATCCACCACGCTGGCCAAGTGCATCTTGGTAGATGTCACAAGTCGGCAAAAAATTTGGTCCTTCGATGTGCTATTTTCTTTCTATAACAAATTGGGCAATGGTGGCTATTATATCGATATCAAGATGGAATTTAATTTCTAAGTTCTAGTAACTTAATTGACGAACTCAATTCTTCAGATAACACTTGTGAGAAAAACTTGAAGATAGAGACGCATTATGCACCTATTATCTCTGTCTGACATATCACGTAAAGTACCTAGTTTGAAAATATTGTGTTCGTAGTTTATGCATCTATGAAATAGCTTTACTTTACTCACATTGGTAGTAGGTAATACCAATAGCTTTCTATAAATCACGTATAAAATTCAATTATTTTTTTTCAAAATATGATTATTGTAAAATTTAAATGTATGTTATATTATGACCTATTGTATTGCAGTAAGGTTGCTAATATGTATGTAAAAATGTATTGGTATGCAATAAATAATTTGAATTTGAATTTACTTGGTTTACCTAATTCCTTATTTATGTTTAGGTAATATGAATTTAAGTATCATTTCATATTTCTCACTTCATGATTTTAAGACAAATCTCTCTACCTATGATAATATTAAACACACCAACTTATCCATAACCAGCCTGGTTCATCATCGCTTTTCAATATCATACACTAACTACTCATTCAACAATTTACAATTAAAACATTCGATGACAACCGTTTAAATCAATACAACACATTTACAGTTCAAAATTTTCCCATAAAACGTTCACACGTCCGCTCGCCTCGGCATCCAAACGCGCAAAGGGCCACGCATCACACACACATGACACACAAAGGGCGGGAAGCGCGCGCGCACCTGATTGGCCAATTCAAACAACGCATCTTGCATTCTATGTCAAACATAATAGAACATTTCTATTGGTCTATATTTTTAAAACGTTTTTTTTTTAATGCAGTTGACCCGTTGGTCGTTTTCGGCCGGTGTTACTATTTTTTGTTTCCGAATAGATAGATGCGTGAGGTTTTTGTACATTTTTATGGTCTATGCCCAAGGTTTTATTGGCTATGAATTTGTGTTTTGTAAATGGACCTTTTGGTTTGTATATGGGTGAATAGGTATAATTTTTAATGTTTGGGCGAGTGTATATAAATGGGTTATGTTTCTGTATGGTAGAACTTTATTTATTAGATAAAAATGGATAGTTTTAGATGTAGGTAAGTACTTGGTTTTAGCTAGTGTTTTCTATTGTTCGATAATTAATAATAATTTGCTTTTACACATGGAAATTGTGGAAATTCATAAAGTGTGTTGTTTTATAACTTTCTGCATGTTTTTTTATATCGTATCTAAATTTCTTTAAATGAAAATGATCACTAGTTTTGAATATTTTAATTGTAATTATGACCTATTTGAAATATGATGGTTTATAGATATTTCGTCTGTAATTTATGTTGCAAACGTTGGTTGCAAATTGGTTGCAAAGAAGCAATCGATTTACGTATTCTTTGCAAAGATAAGCGGTTATAAAGTAACTTTTTGTGTGTAGGCGAGCAAAGTCGTGGGCCAGAGCTAAATATGGAAGAAATATTACATTTTTATATAATTGTCTGAGACTACACCTACACAAGATTTTAAAGGAAAAGATTTCTTTGCTGATGAAGGTGTGAGATGCTTTTATAAGGAAATAGAGCAATAAAAAAAAAGACGGGTTGCACTCCGGGAGTGCCGGCAGAAGTGAAAACTTGATTATTAACGTTGAGCATGTTTGATATCCATCCGTCTTACGCTTTTTCGATCAGGTCACGTGTCCTGACGCGAGTTTAAGATTTTATACCCATTACAAAAAAAGTGCTCAACGCCGCTAAAGAAGTTTTCACTTCAAAAAACGTTAATGCTGTCAGTAGGTACGTACCTATTCACATTAATCGAAAAATCTAATAAGTAGGTACCTTCCTAAACTGGCTATCGATATCTATACCTACCTAGAGAACTTGTGTCTAATGGCCGGGATACACGAAGCTAGTTTTTCAAACTCAAACTCAAACATTTATTTATTCAATTAGACTTCTTTTAGAAGCACTTTCGAATCGTCAATACATATTTTTAACATTTACCACCGATTCGGAAAGCAGTATCTATCGAGAAGAACCGGCAAGACGCTCCATAGTTGCTCTTTTAAAATCATGTCAATATTACAATTTAATTTTCAAGCTAGGATAGCAAGCTAGTGTCAATAAGCTAGCAAGCTCACTTCTGGCTTCGTGTAGACATCGTGTAGACTTTCGATAGCAAGCGTACAAGTTAGAAGCTTGGTACAAATATTGTAATACTGTGCTTGGTATCGTAGCTTGAAAAACTAGCCTCGTGTATCCCAGGCACTATGCAAGCAATAGGTATCATAAAAATGTCGCATTTTAAAATGTAGGTACATTTGTTTTTTTATTCTATTTTTCTAACCACGTTGAGCACATTTTGGTAAGTAAATTATGGTAAGTTATTAATGCTGAAATCATATTATATTAAACGCCGCCCGCGGCTTCGCCCGCGTTTTGTAAGAAAAACCCTGCATAGTTCCCGTTCCCGTGGGATTTCCGGGATGAAACCTATCCTATGTGTTAATCCAAGTTACCCTCTATATGTGTGTTAAATTTCATTGTAATCGGTTCAGTAGTATTTGCGTGAAAGAGTAACAAACACACACACACACATCCTCACAAACTTTCGCATTTATAATATTAGTAGGAAGTTATCACTTCCTTCTTCCCTAAGTAACTGTGTTCCATACCTCCCTTCTATCTCCCCCATTACGTAGGACTGTCCTTGGTTCCAGTTCTCCGATTCCTAGACTCTGTAGAATTTACAATGAATTTGCTAAAGATCTAGATATGTTCTCCCTTAGGTTAAATAAATTTAAGTACCTTGTCCATCACTTAGTTTAAGATTTTAGATGTATTTTTTGTTTCCTGTATAAAACCTTTTAATATTTAAATGTATGCATGTGGTGTTTACCTACATTAAATTGTACACTTAGTTTTAAGATTAATTTTATATATACTTGTTCATTTTGTGTAACAATTACTGGTAAACCTAATAAATAAATAAATAAATACAATCTTTCTTTCTTTCTTTCTATATCTTTTAATCGAACCAACTAATTTACAGTGTTGCAATAATAAATAAAACGTTATCGAAGTCAATATCCTGGAGGGCAATCACCGGGAGGACATTGATATGAGAGGGCAATCCTCGCTGCGAATACAGATATTTATTTATTTATAATACTTTATTGTACAAAACAGTACGTTGATTATTTATTACACATAACATACGAAGTACACTTGGTGAAAATCTCATGAAAATTCGTTAAATACATTTGAGTCTATTTCGTTTATATAGATATATTTTACTAGCTGTGCCGCGCGGTTTGACTGGTCAATTGGTCAAAATCAAGTATTTATTTTTCTATTCTTTATAAATTTATACAAAACCAAGTATTTCTATAGCTCATGTGTTATGTACCTATAACCTACTATACTTAGTTATTTTTGTAGGAAAATATTTAGAATTTTTTATTATCTCCTAGGAGGAAACTGTGTACTAATTTAGGAAACACAATATTGTTTCAACATTATTAAAACAGTAGAAAATGTTATTTTTATGCAACGTCTTTACAATAACTCAAGAATATTCATAATTCATAATTCTTTATTTGCGATAAACATGGTATCTTTAGATGTTACATTTTTACTTATATAGTACCTGTACAAAATGCTTAGCCATTTTTCAAAAAACAGCATGCAAATTTTTTACATGTCAATGTTAATTATCTACAAAATTATTACATATACAGGGTGTCCCACTATTGGTATACTAAGCGCGAAGGGACTTGTAGTTTAGCATACACTGATCACGTAAAAAATACTTAAACAACAAAATTACGTCTAAAATTTTTTGCTAAATTTTTCCTGAAAATCCATGTTTTCTTCTCTAGCTTCGCGCAGCCGGCATATATACCGCTTTTCTAATGTGAGCATTTTGTCTATGAAAACATAATCTTAAATGATAGCTCACGTGCTGGTGGCAAAGTTGGGCGGGTTGCTTGTTATGGGTGTACACATAGAGTTTTAAGAATTCATCTATTTGAAAAAAAAAGGCGTCTGGAATTTTATAAGTATTTTTTACGAACTCGGCGTATGCAAAACTATAACCTCCTTTGAGCTTAATATACCAACAGTGGGACACCCTGTATAATATAAATTAGTTTGTCAATCATAATTTTATTTCTCGTCATCAAAAAATTCTTTTATATAAAATATCGCATTGAATTGTAAGTTTTCTGATATTTGACCTACTTCGAAAACTCTACATTGAATATGAACCCTCTACAACGAGGAAAATAAAGAATATTCCGCTAAGAAATATTACTATTCATAAACTGTAAAACTTTAGATGAATAGAATAGTTTTTTTTGAGTTACAAATATATTTAATTTGTACATAACCGTATTGAATTTACTACTAAAGCCTGGGTCATGGTTTGAACTAAAATATTTATTTATCTGACTGAACTTGTTTTAGAAGTGTAACAATACTCAAAATTAGGTACATACCAAATCTAAAAAAAAGTCACTCTATAGGTGTAATGAAAATTATATGAAAATTTGTTTAGTTTATTTTGAACTTATTCACTTTAAATTTTTTAGCTTACCTACCTATGTAGGACTACATGTGTTAAAATATAGATTTAAACTGTAATCGTTGCTACTGAAAAATAAAGTATGTTTGGTAGAGATGTTCATACTTATATTAAGAAGGTTAGATTATATTTTTTGCATAATTGTAATGCTTAAACTAGGAAACTACATATTCGATTTTGAAATATCTCTTACTGTTAGATAGGCACTCACTAGCATACTGAACAGTTAAGTAATTTTAAGTTTATCCGTTGAAGATACAAAAATATCAAATCTTTCCTGTTTAAAGAAGGACTCTGTATAGGTAAGCCACCGCGTGATCGAATTTTTTCTATTTTATAAAAGTGAATGATATAAAACTAAAATATCAAATTCAATTATGAATATTATATGAACATTCTATTATAGGCTTTTAAATGACTATAATAAGTAATCTCGATTATAATTAGTCTATTTGCTTTACATGCAAATTCAATGGTTTAACAATGCAATGTTTACGAGAATCAAATTACTGCTGATATGAATGTTTGTTGGCATATTTTGTACAGATAAATGTTTGTAGTAAATCTTAGTATTGTTGTTTTAATTTAATTTATTTATTAGTTAAATAATTATGAAAGTAAGCATTTAACCTCTATCCTTCGTTGAATAAATTAAAGATTACTAGCTGTGCCCCGCGGTTTTACCCGCATTGCTCAGCTCCTGTTGGTCTTAGCGTGATGATATATAGCCTATAGCCTTCCTCGATAAATGAGCTATCTAACATCGAAAGAATTTTTTTAAATCGGATCAGTAGTT
The DNA here is from genome assembly GCA_907164665.1 of Colias nastes. Taxonomy (NCBI): domain Eukaryota; kingdom Metazoa; phylum Arthropoda; class Insecta; order Lepidoptera; family Pieridae; genus Colias; species Colias nastes. The sequence continues at coordinate 188 of CAJQZM010042161.1, read as the reverse complement.
CTTGAGATTATAGCTCGTTAATTAGTATAGATAAAGAAGGAGAAAGAAATAAGTCTCTACCATAAATATTTTGACGAATTTTATAAATATTTTTTCATATTATAACCCAAAAATAATAGCTAGATATCTATAAATTATATTTGTATCATACAGCTCCTAATGGATGGAATATTTAATTCAGATTTTTT